>JBBDHG010000550.1:50000-80000 GCA_037951165.1 Lophius americanus
AACCGATTTTACTCAAAATTCATTCTGTTCTTTCTTGATCGAAGGTCTACGCGGATGTCAAATTTGAAAATGATCCATGACACGGTTTTTGAGTTATGGCATATATAAACACAAGGATTCTGCGGACGCGGCGGCAGCGAAGATGACGATTCCACAACACCTTCAGCTTTTTACGGCGATATCGTTACGTAAACGGGAAACGCAGCTTTTTTGAACCACACATTTTCTCCTGAACTAGTCAGGTTCTTCTCGCCTCGTGAAAAAACTGATGCAGTTCACATGTTTTAAGATAAATAAGAGCTTTGAAGTTGTGCATCTAGAAACTTCTCCGGTCCAAAACGCCGGAAATCCATCAAATCAATCGTTCATGGATAAAAATTCAACGCCTCAACGTCACAAAGCAAGTCGGGCTCTGTGGCGCAATGGACAGCGCGTTGGACTTCTAGTTGTGTGCCGCGAAGCAGTCATTCAAAGGTTGTGGGTTCGAGTCCCACCAGAGTCGCGCTTTGACGTAAACAAAAGCTGTATTTTAAATTCGTCAGCTGGTATGGGCTCCAGCCCCTGTGACCCTGAACAGGATAATGGGTACCAGGGGGCTACAGGGGTCTACCGCTACGAGGGGCTTTCTGTCCCAATCATCATCCCTCAACAAATTAAAAAACCAGATTTACGTCACAAGACCCGCCTCCAGAGAATCTAACTTTTATTTTTCATACGATTCTGTAATTGTTCCTATTTACCACATATTTATACGGAACTTATATTTAAGCGGCTGGACCCAAAGTCCAACTTTCTCTGCGAAGACTGTAACCGTTACTTTCCGACCACATGCCCCATTATGTCCTAATTGGCTCATGTGAATAAATGAAAGCGATTTATCAAGTTTTTATATTATAAAACTATTAAAGTTCATGTTTTACTCACTAGAAGGAACTTTTTGTGGAAAACATAGTTTCTGGTCTGTAAATTTTCAATATGACCACAAACAACTCTGAGAACAAAGTCTGACAAACGTGGTTCTGTGGCACAACGGACTACAGAACCACGTTTGGACTTCTAGTATAGCGTAGCAGTACTTCAAAGGTTGCGGGTTCGAGTCCCACTTTGCCTTTCACATCACGGAAAATCTCCCCGCCGTAGAAAAACAGTTTTGTGGATCATTTTCAAACGTTAGACCTTAATTCGATTTGGGGAAAAAAGGTCAGTTGCAAAATGATGCCACTAGGGGGAGTTTTACTTCCGCAGTTTTTTGGCCGTCATTTCTCAACCCTGTTCCGATTTGGTGCAAATTTGGAATTTGAATCGACTTAATGAGAGTTATCTTGTGTAAATGTATCATATCATACTCTAATATTTCATATTTTATTCACTAGGGGGAGTTTTTTAAGGAAAATACTGTTTTTTTCAGACATAACTTTCTCAATGTTGGTCCGATTTTGTCCAAATTTGGTGAATATGATTCGACCTCGAGAAGATCTTCGTTCCTCATCCGTAACCTCTTATCCTCTTCAGGGTTTCGGGGGGGTGGAGCCTACGTCAGCTGACATTAGGGCCCGAGTTGGGGACGTGCTTCACTCTCGTAAATCATACTTTACCCACCAGGGGGAGTTTTGTCTTACAAAAACTCTGTTTTTCAGTCAGAACTTTTCAACTGAGGAGTTCAATCGGGGGCTTTCCTTGTGAAACGTTTGAAGATTGTGGAGCTCATGGGGGTTTATAGTCAGGCTTAACTTTTGTGGTAGAACCAGGATTCTTATTATCAGGTGTTTTGGATCCAAACAGTTCTGGAGACTCTCTGAGAGGAGATTTCCTCTGTTTACGGAAAACCCTGGAACTATCTTAAAGCCGCGGATTAGGACCGATGCCGACATTTGACTCTCACATTCGTCTTCACTGTTTTTTTCTCGCGACAACGTGAGAGCAGAACTTTTCGTCAGAACCGACAAACTCGAGTTTCATAATGAGCCGGCGGGTCTGCAGCCCCCCCGTCAAATATCACAAAAAAAAAACGGCTATCTGTATGTGTTTACATTTTTCCTGCTTCTATTGGGGTTCGTGTTTATATGAGGTCATCGACTGAGAGGCCTCGGCCCCTCGGCGTTGCCTCCCCGGCCCGCTCGCAACAAGATCCGCTGATCAAACGCTCGGCTTCGTCCGACGCAATGAACATCAGCGCCGGTCCCATCTGGTTCTGAGTCTGTGTGACGTTCTGTCTCTCTCCGTCGGTCCGGACGAGTCACGGAGTTTGACACGTGAAGAAGATCCAATCAGAACAGAATCTCGCGGAAGAACTCAGGAGCTGCGTCTCAATGTAGCGACATTGACAAAGTCCAGTTTCAAAGGTTCCTTTAAATGAAGCCCAGTAAGAACAATTTATGGCAATTATAACAGTTTGCTACATTTTACGGCAACACTACGACTTTATGGCAACGACACCGATTTACCAGAACGACACCATTTTATTACAATGATCAAAACTTTACGGCAATGATACCGCTTTACTGCAAGAACACATATTTACCGGAACAACACCACATTGTGGCAACGCAAACATCTTATGCCAATATCAGCACTTTATGGCAACAGTACCACTTAGCGACAATGGCACCACTTTGCGGCAATGATTTCCCTTTACGGCAGCAATACCTGTTTACCACAATGAAACAACTTTATGGCAACACCACCATTTAATGGCAACAACACCACTTTAAACCAACAATACTGATTCATTACAACAACGCTACTTTTTTGCAGCAGTCAACTATTCACAGTAGCGACACCAGTTGACTGCAACTAAACCACTTTGCAGCAGCAATACTCTTTATGGCACTTATTGTCATGGTAACAACAGTAATATAAGGCAATACTATTACTTCATGACACAACAACACTTAACGCAACAACAGCAATTCACGGCAATTAGGTAATTTTACGGCAATGGCACCACTTTATGGCAACACATCCCTCTTTGACAACGTGAAAAATCACATCGGCAGCCTGTTGCACTTAACATGACAATAAAAACAGGATTTGAAAGTAAAGTGAAACTTCTCATACAGTTCTCAGTACCGGCGGTACCGGGTCGGACAGACAGTACCCCTAATAATAATAAACAGCTTAAGCCGTAAAGCTTTTAATGTAAACATCCTTCACTAAATGTATCACATGTTGAATAAAAGCACAGGCTTCATGTCGTGGGAGTTTATCGTACATTGTTGATGCTGCATTCCTAACTTCTACAGTACGTTTTTTTTCTTCTCACGATGTTTACGGGGACAAAAAAAAACAACCAGTTACTTATTCCGAACACACAACTTTAGAAAAAAGGTCTTAAAGGCACTCAAACACACGGCGGCGGCGGCGGCGGCGGCGGCGGCGGCGGCGGCGGCGGCGGCGGCTGCCCACTTTCTGTCAAGCCCATTCATTAAGTCCTGACGGAGCGCAGCTCCCCCTCAGCGGTCCGGGCTGAACAAACACGGCGGCGCTGAGAGTAAACGTCCGGTGGAGCCGTAAAGAGGAGAGACACACAAAGCCTGATGTCTTCTGGGTAAAACTCCCAAACGACTCGACTCAAGGGTCCGCACACATTTTCAAGTCGGGTGAACCCAGTTCCTAGAGTCGGCCCACATTTCAGATTCCTGGTTTGTCTAGAAGTTTCCTGGAGCGACGGGTGATCAAAGCCTGATCAACTGATCCGGACTTGTTGCGGAACCGTTGGATGGATTTCTGCCACCTGAGGAATTTTGGGTCGTCAGCCAGCCCCCCGCGACGCATTTACTTTTTTCCGTGAAACATCTCGTGGGTTAAGAAGAATCTCTACGTGTTGGAGATCGTGAATGGGGGTTCCCCCCACACCAGAACCAGAACCACGAATTTTGGACCCTGCCCCTGTCAAACCAACAAACCGAGCTTCTCCAAACTTAACAAGATCAAACCGTGAGACGCTGAGATCCAGTTATCCTGAGGGAAACTCCAGAAGGAACCAGGTAGTAGACGGTCCCTCCGGTCTTCACCACCTTGACGGTCTCCAGATGTTGGGGAGCTGCTGCTCCTTCGTTGCTGGCAGGAGTTTGAGGAAACCTGACTAGTATCCAGTAGATGTGATCAAGAACTTGGCCGGTCAATTCGTACCTGCTAGGACAACCCAACGTGCCAAACAGGAAGTGCCGTCTTGAGGACCAGCTGCTTTCCCTTAAGCCAAAAGTTTCCAACGAGCCCAACGTTTGGATGGATTCAAATCTTGCCGTTGCACAGAAACAGGAACGTAATTTGTGGGGACCCGCTGGCTCACACTGGGTGGAGGCTTGCGGTCTCCCTGTGGTCCAACCGTGACTGAGCAGAGGGGCAACCAGAACTTCTAAAAGGGTAAAACGCCAACAATGAACCAGACTTACGGTAAATGGTTGCTGGTGTACCTCCAATCCTCTCAGCTCAGACCATATTACCAAACGGTCCTCGTCTTCCTGGAGTCGCGGGACGGAACAGCGATGAAGGTTCAGCATGAGTCTGCCGAGAACGGGGCAGACTTCTTCTGTGGTTAATAAACCTCCAGCTGCTCCACAGGGGCTATAAACTACATTTTTATTATGATTGTCCATAACAAGACTGGTCCACAGGGGCCCGACAGAACCTACTGTTCATGTACGCGGTGTGAGATCGTGAATCACGGGCTTTGGAGTCACGAAGCAGGAAGTTGAGGGTAGATTGACGGAGAAGGTCCTTCATCACAAAAATGAAAATTTTCTTCTTCTTTTTTTTGATGATTTTATTTTTGTATTTCTTTTTTTTTTCCAATAGCACATGCCAGAACCGACACCCTTACACCCAGTTAGATGGAAATCCATCATGCACTTTAAGTGTGGTTGGAAATAAAAGGTCCATAAAGCCCAATCTTGCAAAGTTAAAAAAAAAATATAATAATAATATTTTAAAAACTTGACACTGCTCCTTTATTCCGATCCACATACTTAAGAGGTTTTTCTCCGCTACATGATCGGAGCTGCTCTCACCACCATCTTGGAATCCTGTCCCTTCACTCCTGACACTCTTCTCCACCCACTCCACACTGCCGGCACTCGCTCCTCCACCGCTTTCCCACCTCCTCCACCTCTACTCCTCCATCCTCATCCTCCTGCCTCCCTTTCATTCACACACATTTATTCTGTCTCCTTCATTCCTCTTCTCTCCGGCGCAAACCTCCACCTCTCAGTGTTCTCCTCCACCTGCTCCCTGCTGTCACTACGGATCACAATGTCCTCCACCAACATCATAGTCCACGGCGACTCCTGTCCGACATCATCTGTCAGCCCGTTCACCGCCGTACCCAACAAGAAGGGGCTCAGAAACCATCCTTGTTGCGGTCCCACCTCCACCTTATACCCATTCTTACTCCTACTGATCCTACACATCCTGTACCTCTCAAACAAACTTCCTGTGACTCCAGACGCTCCTTCTGACCTTCTCTGTACGTCTCCATCGGAGCTCTCAGGGCAAACATCTCATCCGTAGCCCGATCGTAGCGTGGAAGCCGCCATCTTGTCTCAATCTAGCTTCCATTCGCTGGCTCAAATTATTGACATACATTCTTGTTGTGACTCCAGCATGTAGGTCAGTCACTGTGTGTGGTCTCAGTGTGTGTGTGTGTGTGTGTGTGTGTGCGTCTTTGTGTACACACTAAACTCTGTGTTTCTCTCTCACACACAAACAATAGAGCCGCTCCGTTTGCCTGCTGTTTCCATTGTGCTCATAGCGTCCACCAGCTACACACACACACACACACACACATGTACACACACACACACACATGTAAACACACACACACACACACTCAGTGACCGTACTAAGACTGACGGTAAATTGGATTAAATAGGAGCCCCAAACACAAACCTCCTCTTGTTGTTTTATGGTTAGCCTTAAATGACTACATTTCCCATGATGCTTTGATCCATCGATTGTGTGTAAGCGTTTAATGAGAGACGCACCACCAACGACAACGATTTAGGTAATAGGATATTTATTCGAATTAAAAAATAATAAATAAAGACGGCAACGAATGGACACCCGCCGTAACTGATGACATAACGCCATCCTCATCCTCCTGCGTGAAATGATGTTTCCGCTGGTTTTAGAGGAAACGTAGAAAGACCATTAACTTTTTACTTATCTTCTGACGAGCGGGGAGGGGGAGTAACCCGATACAGCCCGTTGGGCCGGGACATAAACTTAATTTACGACGTGGCGAGGAGATCCTTTAAAAATGCAGAGGATGATGAACGTTGAAGCAAAACAAAAAAAAAGAAAAGAACATTATGTAACTTTTTTACCTTCCTCAGAATCCATCTGACGGCGCCGACCTGTAATAAGGCGAACGCCGCCTCTGTCATTAGAACCAGAACCTCCTGTGCGATGTTTGCGGGCGCTGCGTGACGCCAGCACCTCCGACCTCGCCGGAGCTACATCGTATTTCACGGAGGGAATCATTTTCTGGCGGCCGCGTCGCCTCCAGCGATCCAGGGGTCTGTCAAAAGACCGAAAAGATTCGCGCCGGACTCGGACAACGTGATTAATTGTCCTTATTTTATTATTCCTAATTGTTTTTAGTCCACCGAGGGGAAAGAAATGTGTTTTTTTTTTTTACTTCTGTGTTTGGATTGGCAGAGGCCAGAAATAAGCATCTCTACATCTATTTGTTTAAGGTGGATTTAATGTTCTTCCTGAGTCCAGGGCTGCACTGTAAAACAAAATCAAATCAAATCAAATGATGTCATTTAATTTTACGGTTAAAAGAATGGCCGCTGTGGTTCCCAGAATTGCACCATAAAAAAGTAAAGTTACCAACTGCAAAAAAAAATCAATAAATGTTTTTTTTTTTTTTTACAGTGCAAGGCTGTTACATAAAATGACAGTAAATTACAATAAATTGGGACTTTTCTTTACTTTTTCGAACCTTTAAATCAACAGTATGATAATCGGTCAGACTTTAAGGTATGCACCAACTTCAGATTAATGTTTTGTTTTTTACAGTACATTCAATGCACATCCGGAGAAATCTGTAATTTAGACAGAATAAAACGGTTACTTTAACGGTAATAACTTTCTTGTGACTTCTTAAGGGTGTTTTTCATTTTATGCTTTTTGTTAATTTTACCAAAAGTTTTTTCGTCTGGGTTTTCTCACATATTAAGACGTTTTTTTTAGAGTGTATAATTTACATTTAAATGAAGGGTAAAAAAGAAAAACAACATTTAACCCTAAAACAAGTGCATACCTTCGTTTCCACAGAAACAAAATGTTAACAGTGTAATAAATATCATTTTTTTGATTTGAGGGTCTAAAATTGTAAATTTCGAATTTACTGTAATTTTACAGTAATTCTCTGCAATGCCCTTTTACCGTAAACCCGTTTACAGTTGTTGCTTTGTTAGCGTAATCACTTGCACATGGTGAATGTTTTTGCTTTTTTAACAGAGGAACCACATCTGCAGGTATTTTACGGTAAATTACCCAGATTCGTGTTTTTACAGTGCGACTGGTGTGCACCGTGATAAATCTGAGGGTAGAGTTGAGGAGAAGGTGTCGTGGGTGGAATCGCAGCTTTACGTAACGGCAGAAGAACGATGGCTGCTGGGAAACTTCCCCTGAGGGAAACATGAGGTCTGAGTCAGAGAGAGAGAGAGAGAGGCTGACCTTTGGCCTCTGACCTCTGGCTGTCGGTGCGAGGCTGGACCTGGACACCTCTCCTCCGCAGTCTGCGGCGGGGTTTGTTCCCCTTGCGTTGGCGGGGTGAAAACAGGACAAGGACATCTTCTGCAGGACGGATCTCCGGAATGTGGCCTGAGTAAGATCTCAGAGGTCTGGGCTAATGGCAGCAGACAGTTTGGGTTCGGATCCATCCAGGAACGGATTCCTTCGGATCGGCTCTCTGTTTTCTTTGCGAGTTGAGCTGTGTCATGTTTCTAATTTGAGGTATTGTGTTCTGTCAAGACAAATATGTCAGAGCTGACTGACTCTGAAACGGCGGTGGAGTCCGCGAGGGGGGTTTCCCCTGAACCTGGAATAGAGTCGGGGATCAAACTGCCAGACTCTGAGCTCCAGGAGAAACCAGGTATCAGACGAAACCAGGTACCAGACGAAACCAGGTACTAGACGGTTCCTACAGTCTTGTGTTCTGTCGCGATTCTCGAGATCTGATCCCGCCTCCTGTCCCAAGATCCGCTTAACGAAACTCTTTGTTGTCTCGTGGCGTTCGGGCAAAAAAAGGTTTTTATGAACATCTTTGTCCGAGTTTCCAATAACATCATCATCATCATCATCATCATCATCATCAGCCGCTTATCCTGTTCAGGGTCAGGGGGGGGCTGGAGCCTATCCCAGCTGACATCGGGCCAGAGGCGGGGTTAACCCAGGACGAGTCGCCAGTTCATCGCAGGGCCGACACTCACAGACATAAATCATTCACACTCCTGTTCCAGTGTCACCGACATCCATGTTTTCAGTTGGATTCAAACCCGCGACCTTCTTGCTGTGAGGCAGCAGCGCTAACGACTGCGCCGCCGTTCAATAACGCTACTAACAAAACTTCAGAATGACCTTAAGATCGGCCGGAAAGAATTCCAAACTCGGATCATTTAACCAGAAGCTTATTCTCTCCCTGGTGACAGACGTTAAAAAATATATATATAAACTATATTTGTATAAACGCTACAAACATCACTATAAACTCTATAAACATCAATATAAACATCACTATAAACATTATAAACATCAATATAAACATCACTATGAACTCTATAAACATCACTATAACCTCTATAAACATCACTATAAACATCACTATAAACTCTGTAAACATCCCTATAACCTCTATAAACATCACTATAACCTCTATAAACATCACTATAAACATCACTATAACCTCTATAAACATCACTATAAACTCTATAAACATCAATATAAACATCACTATAAACATTATAAACAACAATATAAACATCACTATGAACTCTATAAACATCACTATAACCTCTATAAACATCACTATAAACATCACTATAACCTCTATAAACATCCCTATAAACTCTGTAAACATCACTATAAACATTATAAACATCAATATAAACATCACTATAAACTCTGTAAACATCCCTATAAACATCACTATAAACTCTGTAAACATCCCTATAACCTCTATAAACATCACTATAACCTCTATAAACATCACTATAAACATCACTATAACCTCTATAAACATCCCTATAAACTCTGTAAACATCACTATAAACATCACTATGAACTATAAACATCACTATAAACTCTATAAACATCACTATAACCTCTATAAACACCACTATAACCTCTATAAACACCACTATAAACGCTACAAACACCACTATAAACACTACTATGAACAATATAAACGTCACTATTAATGCTATAAACCTCAGTATAAACGCTATAAACACAAATATAAACGCTATAAACATCACTATAAACACTATAAAAACCACTATAAACACCACTATAAACGCTACAAACACCACTATAAACACCACTATAAACACTATAAACAACAGTATAAACGCTATAAACACCACTATAAACACTATAAACAACAGTATAAAGGCTATAAACATCACTATAAACGCTATAAACACCACTATTAATGCTACATAAGTCACTTTAAACAAAGTGTTAAACTAAATTTGGTGGCGTGGGTTGTGCGTCTGTATCGACAGCGTCCAGCGACTGACGTGTCTGTTGTTATTGTTTTTGCATGTGAACATCGACACTCAAAATAAAATCTGGCGTTGAGACTGTCGGCGTGAATATTACCCACGATGCACGTGGTGAGAGAAGGTTGACCCCACAGGAGAACTCTTATAGAGCCGGAAAAGTTCATTCCAGTTCTCGGAACACGCCGTGACATCATCGCGCTGTTCTGGCAGTGAGAGGACCAACGCGGCGCGAAGCAGGTGGTTTTAATTTTATGGCTGATGGGTTTAGTTCTGGTGTTTTTGGGTTTCACCTCGGACGTGTTTTTATCTGACCACTTCCTGTGAAACGACAGTTTATCTGTTCAAGCGCAGAACTATGGAGAAAGGGAGGAATTCTGATCTGACCCGCTGGTCTCACTGGTGCCGCTTAAAACGCAGATGATCCAGAACCACACCGGCAGATTCTGCGGGTTTGACAGCAGAGTTTTTATGGGATGACTGGAATGATGGAGGCGGGGGGGGGGCAGTGATTCATGCTGGGAATGTACAGAGAGGCGGCGGCGGGGGGGGGGGCTTCAACCCCATGCACACCTGAACCTGCTGTAATCACACACACCTGGTTCTGAACCATGAACGCACCGCCGCGTTGTTTCTGCTGGTCTCAGGCGGCTTCGTAAAAACCACGCGGACCCATAAAACCCCGGCTGTAAAAGTAATCTACTGTAAATGCTTTATTATCTTTTCAGGTCCCAGAGTTCAGCGCGAGTTCTGGCAGACCCACCCAGAGAACCTCGGAGCGCCGCTACACCTGGAAGTCTGAACCGACGTTTGGGTTTTTCATTCGCTCGTAAAAGTCCGACGCCGTTGGTTTTGGTTTAACGTTGCAACTTTTATCGATGAAGCTCTCGCCTGCTGTCACTCGCTCTGATAAGTCCGAAAGTCGGAACCACGCAAAAAAAAAACGTTCCGATGTCAAAGGACTTGGACTGCTACGATTAAAATTCATCGCGTTTGGAGCGAGAACGTATCTCTGTAGAACACATAGCTCCACAGAGGCCCGACCCAAAAGCCCTCTTAAATTAAATCAGAACCTAATCCAAATCCCAACAAGACATAGCGATGTTCTGTTAGAGTCAGGGTTCAGCAATCCATCGCTACAGAATGCAGACCAGAACCTAGTGGTTCCCTCTGTAGCAGACGACTCACTCTTTCACTGCGGTTCCTGAAAATCCAAAAGCTCAAGATAAGAGTTAAAAAAGAAAAGAGATATTTCCTGGTTCTATTTCAAATTGAATGAGTTCATGCAACCCTGAAAAAGCTTCATGGGTAGTCGGATCCGTACCGTTTGGACCTCCTTTATAAGTAGAGATATCATGAATCTCAATATGCCGATGACTCACTATTCTATCTAACTTAGCATTAGCATGCTAGGACCACAAGCTCGCTTGATGGAGATACTCGCTGTCCAAATGTCCTGCAAAAGGTTCAATCTAGGGGGACTCAAACCCACAACCATTGATTTGCTACTTTTCCTGCAATGCTAGAAGTCCAACGCTCCATCCAACCAGAACCTCTAGTCAAAGAGAACAACCGTCCTTCCGCTGAAGTCCAGTGCATCTGAAGAACACCCGGGTTTGTGTTTATGAAAGAACAATATTGACTATGTGTGTGTGTGTGTGTGTGTGTGTGTGTGTGTGTGTGTGTGTGTGTGTGTGTGTGCGAGTGTGTGTGTGTCACCCTGTGGTCGGAAACATTGCAGCATACATGTGTCGCCGGAGCCACACACCAAGGCTCGGTCCGACCTCAGGCTGCGCCGAGCTAATTATAATCGTAATTGCGAAGCTAATTATTATAAACACGAAACACAAGTCGCCCCGGTTAACTATCCCCCCCACATCCCATAATTATACTGCGATGCTTGGACATTAAAATTGCTTCCAAATACTTGAGATAGTTGGGGTGCGTTTGATTTCTGTCAACTCCGATGGGCCCTTGTGTTCTGGAGAATCTGCTCAGAAGGGAGAACAGAGAGCGACGCTCAAAACCTCAAACTTTCAGTTTCGAGAAACAGAACAAGAACATTAGCGACGAAAACGTCCCTCTGGTCTACCAGAGACCACAACCCGGACTCCACAGGTCTCCCGGAGCCCATGACTGCGAGTCAGAGCTGTTTTGGTAGCAACGGGGGGGATTACTGACCCCCATTTAGTGGTCGGCAAGAATGCTAGCGATATTAAACCAGTGGCCAGAGCTAAAAGGTTCGGAGGGTCCGACAGTCGGTTTCAGTGACGACATATATCGGACGGGACTGACTCATCACCACCGACGCCATCTTTTTTTCTAACCAGTCATACGCTGTTGTCCCCAACAGCAGGGCTAGATCCCCGAGAAGCCCCCGATCCCCTGCGTTCTACAAGCAATCCCCCTGATTGAACTCCTCGAAATTAAATGTGAAGTAATTGACAAAAAACTTTGTGTTTTTCATTGTTTTTTAAAAGACTCTTATTAGAGTAAAATAAGATTTATCCCCTCGGATTAATTCATAAGCACCAAATTTGCACTAAATCGGACCGACGGTTGAGAAATTATGGACCAAAAACTTTTGGAGATGAAGCTGACGTTTCCCCAAATCAATCCAGTTCTTCCTCACACGAAAGTCTATGAGGGTGTTAAACATGAAAATGATCCTTGAAATAGTTTTTGATCAGTCGCCTCAACATAAAGGATCATCCGTCCGTTGCTCCACAGACACGATACAACAATACTAAATGATGACATCATCAGTACCATATGATGACATCATCAGTACTATATGATGACAACATCCGTACCATATGATGACATCGTCAGTACCATATGATGACATCATCAGTACTATATGATGACAACATCCGTACTATATGATGACATCATCAGGACGAAAATGTTGACCGCATCAATAATAAGTTTATGTTACATCATCATTAAAACGATGAATTAATCGTCATCAATGCTAAAAAGGATGACATCATTGGTGTTAAAATGATGACATCATCGATGCCAAAATGATGACACAATCAGTCCCCAAATAATGACATCTTCAGCAGTAAGATGGTGACATCATCAGTAGTAGAATGATGACATCATCAGAGGTCAAATAGTCCATAGTACAAAGATGACAAATTAACTTTTTATATTTGGATTTGAAATTGTCTGATATCTATAGTCACATATAAACCTCAACGTATAAACCTTCTTTAGTGCACTAAAACCACACACACAAACACACACACACACAGACACACACACACACACACACACACACACACACACACACACACTCACACACACACAAACAAACACACACACACACACACACACACACACACACAAACAAACACACATAAGGTATAAATAAAACGTCAGTTTGACCCACTTTAGACTCGACTAAGTGTGTCATTAGTGAGATCGATGCTCAGGGGGGCTTAGCTGTCATCTGACTGCCAAAACACACACACAATTATACACACACACACCCGCACAAACACAAACACACACATTATTATAATCCCATTAGTGTAATCGAAGGGTGTTATTGGCAGGGAGAGAGAAATCCTCTAATGAGTCAGCCTTCACAAACACACACACACACACACGCACACACACACACACACACACACACACACACACACACACACCAGTGTGTTGTGAGTCGTCTGGGTATCAGCCAGTGAGTAAATATTGTCTCTGGTTCTCAGAGTGACAGCTCTGGTCTTTACACGGACATTAAATAAAACTCATCTTTCAGGCCAGTCGATTTTGCCCGAGGGAGACCCTGAACGCACCGCTGCGTTTTCACTCATCCATCAGCCGTCACACTCAGGTTTTTCTCGGCATCGACCGTAAAACACAGAAACGCTCACGTCACTCTGTCGGCACTGGTGGTGCGTTCGCTGGCATCCTGTAAACGGCCCACATGAGCAGCTTGTTACAGTAGAGGGGAGTGTAACATTCAGTGACCCCGAAAAAGCATCGGGCTTCAGATGGACGGGAAATTTAAAAAAAACCCATGAGCCTCTCTGGCAGAGAAAAGACGCGTATGTCAAATAGTCTCCACATCTTCACCAAAGAGGATCTGAGTTCACCTGTGTCCACAAGGTCGGTTCGTCTTTGTTGAATGATGGTTTGTTTGGTGGTTGGATGGTTGGTTGGTTGATTGTTTGGTTGGTCGATTGTTTGGTTGGTTGAATGTTTTGTTGGTTGATTGTTTGGTTGGTCGATTGTTTGGTTGGTTGGTTGTTTGGTTGGTTGATTGTTTGGTGGTTGGTTGTTTGGTTGGTTGATTGTTTGGTGGTTGGTTGTTTGATTGGTTGTTTGCTGGTTGATTTGTTGGATGGTTTGTTGATTGGATGGTTGGTAGCTGGATAATTATTTGTTGGGTCGGTTGTTTGGTCGGTTGATTGGTTGGATGGTTGATTGTTTGGTTGGTTGGTTGGTCGGTTGGTTGATTGTTTGGTTGGTCGGTTGTTTGGTTGGTTGATTGTTTGGTTGGTTGGTTGTTTGGTTGGTGGGTTGTTTGGTTGTTGGGTTGTTTGGTTGGTCGGTTGTTTGGTCGGTTGATTGGTTGTTTGGTTGGTTGATTGTTTGGTTGGTGGGTTGTTTGGTTGGTTGGTTAACTTGTCGTTTACATAAACATAGAATCAGTAATTATATAAATGACTCAGAGTCTAGAGCACAGGTTTCCCGTGACTCGCGGTGAAGGCCTGGATATTAGCGGAGACAGATCATGTGACTGTGGTTTTGGTGCAGATGCGGATGAAAGTCCGGATCCAGGAATCTTCTAACTTTCCTAAACACTGAGAGTAAAGACGTTTTCCATAAACACACTGAGACCACTGAACCAAACTCTGAGGGGAGTTCGGCCTGAGTCAGGAAATCTAAACCGACATGAAGGATTGTTCGGCCTGTCGGCTGCACGCGCTCCACTGGCTGACGCTTTCCACGCTTTGGTTCTACGGAGGCCCGCAGGGACAAACTCGCTGCACATTAAGAAAACACCTTCATCAGTTTGAGACACGTTCACATCGCGTTGTTCTCAATGCGATGTCTCGTGGCTTCTGCTGCACCTTTGACAGTTTAATGAGGATGTTTGATTTTGTAACGGGTACGCTAACGTAAGAACCCGTTCTTCAAGAACTTTCTGCCTCTCTCACCATCGGTTGGTTAGTTGGTCCTTTAGTTCATGTGTTGGTTGGTTGGTTAGCTGATGGTTGTCTGGTTGGTTGATTTATTCATTCAAATGTTCGTTGGTTGGCTTTTTGGTTGGTTTGTTAGATTGTTCATTTATTGGGTGGTTGGTTGGTTGATTCAGTCATTTATTGGTTGGTTTGTATGTTCATTCATTCACTTGTGGTTGGTTTGTTAATTTGTTGGTTTGTTGGTTGATTTGTTGGATGGTTTGTTCATTTGTTGGTTGGTTGGTTGATTTGTTGGTTGATTTTTTAGTTGGTTGGTTGGTTTGTTAATTTATTGGTTCATTTGTTGGTTGGTTGGTTGGTTGGTTGTCCTGACAATGACAAATTTTCCCCTAACGCGTAACAAGACGGAGGCGGTTCTGCCTCTCTCTCCATGGCGTTGACATTCCACATATTTCCGAGCGGTCAGTTTGTTTTGAAAAGACGTTTGAAAGCTGAGACTCGGGGAGCAAACAGGATGAAGGGGATCACATTCCTGTTATCACTCTCACTCTGCCTCCAGAATTGAAAACATCAGCATCGTTCCCGCAGAGTGACGCCGTGGTCCGACGGCTGACCCCGCAGGAAGCCCGTAGATGGAGGGCGCGAGGCGAGCAGAGGTTCGAGGAGGACGACTGAGCAACACCTCAGTTTGTCCCACATCAGACTAGCCTGACGAGTCTGAGGGGTCCCTCTGCTGCCCCCTACAGGCCGCGATGCACACCGCGGCCTCCAGAACCCGGCCGCGTGCAGGCATCATGTTATGTTTAAGAGAGGTCGGTCAAGTCAAAGAGGTTCATCCTCGGCGGAGCAGGACTGGGGTCAGTCGATGTAATGCATCTTAGCCGAGGAAAGGTCAAAGGTCGGACAGGCGTCGTCATGCATGCGAGCAGGAGAACCCTAGTGACAGGAAGGAGGCTGCAAGGAAAGGCTGCAAGGCTGAAAGATGTATAGTATATCTAAATATATATATTTATGAACATGAACATACATACATGTACATGCATACATATGTACATGTATACATATGTATGCAGGTATATATATATATATATATATATATATATATATTATACAGTTAATATACATTATATGCATTTATATATACTGTGTATATACACACAAAAAACACTTTTAATGGGATCATCAGCTGATCATTGCTGCTCAGGATCTATTGTTGATGAAATTTGATTTTAAGAATAATCAATACTGTCATTGATTTAAAAACAGTTTAAGGCTTTTATTCTGAAAAATCCTTAAGGCTATTTTTCTTTTTTGTATCCTTTTAAATGTATATATGATAATCTGACGATATAAATTAAAATATTCATTAAATATTATAAAAATCATAGGTCTACAGTGAAATAATGTGAATAAATGATTAGAATATTATAAAATAATTTTGTAGGGAGTGAAATTATCACCATAATGTTATAAAATATACCTGTATACAGTGAAAAAACATGAATTAATTATCATAGTATCACAAAAATAATGCTGTACAGACTGTAATAAGGTGAATTAGTGATCATATTTGTATAAAATAACTCACTATAGAATGAAAAAATCACCATAATGTGATATAATAAGCATTTATAATGAGCTAAGGCTCTCTAAGTTTGTTTGTTCGAGGCTTTTATTGTATAATATTTTCAAACTTGTCTATTTTCGTCGCTTCCTGGTTTCACATGACGACTTTCAGCCCTTTTTTCTGACTTTCTTCATGTACATTTTCTATTTTCAGACTTTATACTCGTATAAATCTGCGTCTTATTTTGAAGGGGCGCCCCTCTGCTGCAGCCGCCGGTGCAAAGATCCACCGAAGCGAAGAGGGACAGTGAGTGACGTGTGCCTGTACCTCGGTGCCGGTGTGGAGGAAGGGGAGGGAGGGGAGACATGTAAGTCCCGCACGCAGCCGGTGAGTCCCGCAAACTCCGCTGACCTCCGCGCGCTCGTTCTCCCTCTCTGCGCGTCTTTCTGCGGTGATCCTGCGGTTCGCTGCGGACGCATTGGAGGAAAAAGAAAAAAGCAGCTTTCGCAAAACTCTCTCCCTCTCACACACGCACGAAACTGAAACCTGCTCTGTGTTCCCCCCCAAAAAAGAAAAGAGATCCCCCTCTCAGTCCTCCGGTTCGGGCGCTGACCCACTTGGCCAACTTTTATGCACCGAAAGCAAATCCATCCAATCCGCCTGCGTCCGATAATGGAATCCCCGCACGCGCTCTCCAGAATGTTTGGGAATCGAACCTTTTACAGATGGAGGAGAGAAGTTGAAGCGCGGAGAGAGTCTCTCTCCTGATGAAAGGTGGGATCTGTCGGGTTTGGAGATGAGCTCCGTGCGGCGGGGAGTTGGACCGACTGCTGCTCCAGCGTAGAGAGGAGGAGGAGGAGGAGGGAGGGAGGGGGGTGAAGAGGAGGGAGAGGGAGGTCCATCAGAGGGGAGAGAGAGAGAGAGAGAGAGAGTGGGACCTCTGACAGGCTACTCACGCCAACAACCGAACAAGTCCACTCCGGAATGTTTGCTGTGAAATGCAAGTTATCAAAACTATTTCCCCTCCAGCTCCTCCAGGATGTAGACGCATCTCCTCTCAGAGGAGGCGCTGATGGACAGTGAAGTATGCTCCCCCCCACACACTAGAGGGGCACAGGTTTGACTGTGCCCCTGACGTCAGCCGACGCTCCGAGTAGTCAACAGGTGAACCCAGAAGGGATTTGATGATTTATTGGGTTTATAAAAAAGGATTTAAATTGGCTCAACATGTTTTCAAAAAAAAAATCTTTGGATCGAATTTGATTCCCTAGACAATAAAAGAAAAATGGAAAATTCATTTTACTGTGATTAAAATGTTTCAAAAGAGCAGTGTGGAATATTTTTGGGGTTAGGAAAATGGAATTCAACATTAAAAACTATGTTTTTTTATAATGTTTAATCAGCTGAAAATCAGAATGTTTTTTTTTAAACTGCTTTTAATAGTTTTTATATTAAAAAACACAAAACATTTCACTTCAAGGAATTCCTACAATTTCACACAAATATAGACAAAACTTTATATATTAAAGACACGTAAAAACACTTTAAATATTCATTACGTAAATAAAATAAGATAATAAAAATAAATTAAAAAAATAAATAAATGAAATAAATAATGAGGATCCATACATAAATAAATAGATATAATTCAAATAATTATGTTTATTTATTAAACGTAAATAAATAGAAATAATTCAAATAATTATGTTTATTTATTAAACATAAATAAATAGAAATAATTCAAATAATTACTCAAATTGAGTAGAATTAAATAATTATTATTGAAAAAAAAAGTAAATAAATTCACATTAAACAATAAATTAATGAAATAATAATACAAGATTCTTCAGATCTCGTATTCTTGGAACATTGTTGCCTAAACTAAAAAATGTTCCCTCTCTCCAGTTTGACCGCAGTCGAGTAAATATTTCTCTTTTTTTACTTAAATCACGGCGTTATCTTGACACGGAGACCGCTGACAGACGTTCGTCTGGCTGCAGATGTTGGAACGCCGTCACAAACTCTTGCCTAGCATCCGTCAACGGATTTCCACAACTCCATCCGTTCCAGACCCTGATAGAAAAGTCAGTTTGTGTTTATGCTTTGTATAATGTGGAAATGGCACCACTCAGCCATAACACTCTAACCACAGACCACACAGTGACATCACAGAGCTGTCCAATAAAATGAGGACCAAACCAAGGCAGGTGGTTCTAATGTATTGGCTGATCAGGGGTGACTTTTTTTGCGTCCCTTATGTTTTACTTGTACACTTAGATGCCGAAATTTGACTCAGCAGAGAACTCTCGCTCTCAGCAGATGCTTCTGGATGACTCAATCTAATGAACGGCAGCAGACGGCAAACACAGACGGTCGTCACGGCAACCACAGGTGGGGATTTAAAGGTAGCTCACCTTACTAGGAAGCATAACAAAGTGCGATCATGTCATAAGTAGACAGGTCTCACCAGTGAAATCAAATGGTCATTTGTTACCACGGCATTATTAAACCACACAGGGGGGGGAATTCAAGAAAGAAGATCCCTCACTGGAGTCCAGACTGGTGGTGGTGGCCGATTAACCTGCAGAGAGTGCTGTTTATGTATTTGTTCCTTTGAGTTGGATGTGAGGCGCTTTGTATGTTTGTGACGATTCACCCGCATGTACTTTCTACAAGGGTCAACACAACAATAATGGGACTTGAACCCACAACCTTTGACTTTCCCCTCTTCTGTTGTCGACTAGAAGACCAACACGCTGTCCTCTGCGCCGCAGAAGCAGACAGTGGGTCAGAGTTTCCCCCACATCTCATATAGTTAATAAGTCGTAGCAGGTGATGAACGGCTTTTTACTGTCGTTGTCGATGTTAGCTTAGCAACAATCAGCCTCAACACACAGCTCGCCACTGACTGAGACTCCGCCTTAAAACCCACCATCATCCTCCTCATTCAGATGAAGCTCAGCAGAGAGATCCGACTCTCCGTGATTCGGCACAGCTCTGGCCGCAGACATCCTGGCGCCGCCTCCCTCGCATAATAATTCTGATGAAGCTCCGGCGAAGGTTCATTCAGGAAAGACGGAGCCGTAGTTTATTCCCCCACCATCCTGTCATTCACGTCTCTAACACCAGCTCAGTCGCCACTTCCTGTTCCCATTGTCTGGGCCTGGTATCAGCTGTTCTCATCAGGAGGTCACGTCTGTCCAATAGAACGCCGACACACCTTCGCCGTTGGTCCGTCCGCCCAACCAAGAGGCTTTCCTCAGTTCTAACTGCCTGGTGGTGGGCGGGGTCAAATATTCTAACTGCCTGGTGTGGAGGGGGGGGGGTCAGGTGATTAACTTCCTGTGGAGGGGCTGATGAAGAGTTGTTAGTTCCCGTGTGAACAGGCGCTATGATGAGTCGTTGGGAACGCAAAGATCTCACTCAACTTCTGGATCATCGTGTGAGTCGTCAACATCATGTGACTCAAAGTGTGTGTGGCGTTGAAACTGTCTGAGACCCCCTGTCTGGACCCCCCCCCCCCCCCCCCCCCCTCCTGGAGAAAGCGTCCTTAACTCCTCTCACCTTCATCCCTTAGAGACAACCTTATTTAATATTCAAGTTTTTGTTGGTTTTTTTTGTTTTTTTTTGGGTCGTGCACCTCACGAAGTGAGGATTGATGCCACCGCACCAGAACTCTTCTCCTCTACCACCTCCTTCCTCCTTCCTCCTCCTCAGGAATGCTCCTTATAAAGAAAAGCCTTTTTCTTACTTTCTCTTTTTTTGGGTCGACTTAGAACGCACGAACGAATCTTCTCCGTCTCTGCATCCATTTGACCCAAACTACCTCTATCTAAGATCCGGAGTTTCTCCAGAACCACCTTCGCATCCACCTGTTCTCCACTCGGAACCGGGACGTCTCCGCACCAGAACAACATTCTTGACGGCATCTGTTCCATCCAGGCCAGCAGTTTTTAACCGGCCTGGACTTTATGTTGGACAAACACGACCCGATGGAATGCACACACAAACAGAAGCAGATGTAAGGACGTGTGAACGCTGCAACATAAAGACACACACACACACACACACACACACACACACACACACACACACACACACACAGAGGGTAAACAGTGGTGGTGAGCTGGCACCATCTCTGACAGTGTTATTCCAAACCCAGACATTCCTCCACTCGCTTTCCTCCCGACAATTACTCTCCAAACTGTGTGTGTGTGTGTGTGTGTGTGTGTGTGTGTGTGTGTGTGTGTGTGTGTGTGTGTGTGTGTGTGTGTGTGTGAGTGTGTGTGTGAGTGTGTGTGTGTGTGTGTGTGTGTGTGTGTGTTTTATTCGATTCTTCCAGGGCTAGCAGCTGAAGCGATGTTAAACATTTTCTATTATTAGACGCTGACGGTTCTTTCCTGATAGGTTTTTTTCTCACCTGAGCTGGATCTCAGGCCGGATTCAGGACCTGGATCCGGATTTTTCCAGTGTCACATTTGTCCCCCCCCCAAACTCCACCCTTTATTGTTCCGCTCAGCTGTTTGGTTTCATCTCATTTTGTGTCTGTTTATAACGTGACCCGGTGAAACAGGTGTACGATGAAGAGTAAGGGGCCGAGGACAGATCCCTGGGGGACGCCACAGGTCACATGACCGAGGAGGAGGCTTCAACCATGGCTTTGAAGGAAGCTCTTTTCGATAATCCAGATTTTTCCAGGTAAGACCCACTAGGAGGAGACCCAGAACTCGTTTGAGGGATCATGGACCCATCTGGATAAGGGATCCTCCAGGATGAGCTGGAGGGCGATGCTGGGGAGAGGGACGTCTGGAATGCCCCTCTTACAGTTTAAAAACATTCTCAGCCAAAACATTTTGTCATGACGATCAAACACCGATCAGCCATAACTTTAGAACCACCTGTTTGATGTTGTGCAAAAACTTTTTTTTGGTTTAATCATGCACTCCAAAAAAAAAAAAATGTTCATGAATCGGAAGAAATGACTTCAAATAATAACCTAGAGTAAATCTAAGTTATAAATACTTAATTTTAATTGTGTCACTATTTGGAAGTCCGTCCATTTTTTTTTGTGGTGCGTAATTTTTGTCTTAAAAATGCTACAGGAATAAAATAATGTCAGATTCCTGCACCAATAATTAACAGATATATTTATTTAAGGTGTTTTAAATGTAGAATTGTTGGTGGGGAAAAAAGTTTTTAAGAGTTTTACAAACTGGAATTTTTACTTTATAACACTTTTGGGTCTATACAACTATTTATACAGTGTAAAAATAAATTTGTTGGTATTCAAGTATCTAACTCAACAAATTTTAGTTTTAAGTGTCACAATTTATCAAGTGTTTCCATAAAATCCTCTTTTTACTGATCAGTTTTGCCATTTTCTTTGAGTTTATCAACAAATTTATTTTTTACAGTGCATAATCAGACCCAAAGCATGAAAAAGGGTCCGGTTCCTTGAAATTGCTTCAAACCTTTTTTCCAAAAACCTAAAATATAAAAGAGTAAATAATTATTTGTTTCTCATAGTTGCACAAAGTCACACTGTAAAAAGAGAAAAGCTACTTATTTAAAAAAAAATGATAATAAAAAATAAATTCCACTAGAGACACAAATATATAATAATACGTATTTTCAACTTTTGTTTTTGGACTCCATAAAACATAATATAATGGCGTGTAGCCGATGCACCAATTCTTTTTTTTTTTTGACAGTGTATGCTCTCAAAAACTGCAATCCTCAATTCGGCATGAAGATCCATAAATCCAGCCAATCAGAGGCTGTTTTGTCAACAACAGCGCAGCTATACCATAATCACCATCAATCACGCTCAACCAGGCCTCTCGTAGGATCATCGCCCGCCTTCCTCAAGAAGCTGGAAGCGAAAAAAAAAGGCAACTAAATCAATCGTAGCGGCTCATAAACCTTCCAGCAAACCAACCTGCAGGTAATCAGACGCAGGTGAGAGCACAACCTCCTGCGAGGGAGGGGTCTAGACGCCGTGACTTACTGCAGCGCTGATGTCCTTCTAGACTGGGGTAAATGTAAACCAGGCAGATCCAATAAACTGCACACCGGCTGCGTTCCTATAAGATATATTGTTATGACTGTTTATGCTAAATGACATATTATGGGATGATTACATGTAGAAACTAAACTGTTGAGCAGCCGCGAGCAGCGAACATCAGATTCACCCTGTCAGGGTTTTTTTTTCTTCTTCTTCGGTTTGGGAGCCGTCGTCTTGGCTGCTTCCTGCCTGCTGGATCATCTATCAGCCTGGCATGAGGTCACCGCAGCTCTACTGATATTCCATCTCTAATAACTGACCGCATTTCCACCGCTAATGACACGGCGGCGGCCATCTTGGCTCTGTTTCCCGTCTCATTACACTAAAGTGGAGGCGCCCGAAACCTCCAGACCCGTGCGTCTCGGTGTGCCTGCGCTTGTGTTTGTGTGTGATCGAGAGGAACGCACGGAGGGGTCAGAGGTCAACAGCTGGAGGAAAGCGTGTGTGTGTGTGTATGTTTGTGTGCGTGTGTGTGTGTGGTAAACACACGGGCGACAGAAGCTCTTAAAGGAGGAAGAAGACGGCGTGTTAAAGGCTGCAGGTGTCTTTTAAAAGAAAGGTTTGGTGAGGGGAGGAGGGAGGAGGGAGGAGTAACAGTAAAGAGACTGACTCTCCTGCAAAGAGGAGTTAAATCTGAAGGAGTCGCTTCCTTCAGATTTAACTCCTGGGCTGCATGCTTGTTTTCTTCCCAGAGTGCACCCTGGTGCCGTTTGCACTGACTTCACCTGTAAGTGGTTATAATGTTATGGCTGGTCAGATTCTCCAAGTGCCCTCCGGTCTTTACGAGCATCATGCGACGAGCTTCTAGGTGACAGTTTTTTTTATCTCGTCTTCTTTTATCTCCGCCTTCCCCTTCAGCGCCGGTCCGGATCGCCGACCCTCCGTGTCTCACATTCCAGCCTCCATTCCTCGCGTTTCTGACGGATCGGCGGGATTGAGTCTCGCACGTGTTTTTCACTTCCTGCTTTTGAGTCCAATTTCCTTCGCGGCTGCAGGCGTAACAAATCTCCTGTCGTACAACCGCATTTATCTTCGTCTTCGACCGCGCGCGGCTATTCTGTAGCAGTAGGTTGTGATTAAGGCCGCGTGTTCAAGGCTACCCAGCCTCCTTTGAGGGAGAGCAGAAGCGATGGCTTCTGCTCTGACAAAAAGGTAACGCTGGATTTGTCGACTTGTAAATGTTTTAGATTTGAATTTGTTCATGGTTTTATAACTTAAATACGGAAAAAAGGATCGTCTTTTTTAGCGGCTCCGGTTCTAACGTCCGTTAATATAATACAAGAAGGATCGTCAGGCTATTTTTCTGCACATAATTATCCTTTATTTGATTGACTTTCATAAACTGTAATTCGTTTTAAACGAAATTGTAAAACTCTTCCGCAAGAATCTGAAATATTTTTTTTTTATAATATTGCAATAATCCTGCAGTATTTATGTCAGGCCAGTAGGTGGCAGTGTAAAGATTTAAACCCTACAGGCCTGAGAGGAAGTACGATTGGCCTTAAACTAAAAAAGTAAAAAAAATACTTTAAGTTGCATCATGTCCTCACATGTTGCAATCATGTCTGTGTGTGTGTATGTGTGTGTGTGTGTGTACGTGTGTGTGTATGTGTGTGTGTATGTGTCTGTGTGTGTGTGTATGTGTGTGTGTAAGTAAACTGCTGACTTCTGCAAGTGCTTCAGTTAGCTTAGCATGAATACTGGAGAAAAAAACGTCCGTCCTCTAGAACCGAGCCGGACCCCCCCCCCACCTTCATCCTCTCTTCCTCCTGTTATTCCCACCATCTCATCGCTCTCATTTCACAGCACAGGCCTTCGACCTTCGGCCTAAAGTGTCGACGACCAGGAAGACAACAGGAAGTGACCCTGACCTGCGTGGCTGAGAAGCGTGACCTCTTATCCCCTAACAACTTCAAACTCCATGAAACCCAACGGTCACAATTAAAGGTAATTCAGATGTGCAGTGAAACAAACTCACTGATCGGTGAAGTTTGAGGTTTCTCATTTATTCATTTAGCATAAAAAGTTTGGTCCTACCTTCAAAAAAATGTTCCTCCTGCTTTTATTTCTGTCAAACTTCTTGACTAGAACAATAAAATCCAGAGATAAAAATCTCACTATCCAGTAACATGTTGATTTTTTGCTTCCTTTAGTTTTTTTGGCAGGTTGTTTTCATCTTTAGCCAGCATGCTAGCCTCGGCTAGCTTCTTTCAAACTTCCTGCTTTAGTTTCACAGGCTGACAAAGAAAAACTGAACCACTAAAAAAAACACGAAGCTACTGATATTTAATGAAACTCAAGAGGATTAAACACGTTTCTAACAAACAGGAAGACACAACACGAGTCATGCTAACCTCAGCTAGCTGCTTTCAAACTTCCCACAGCGCCATCAAAGGCCGACAAACAGCCACACAACCGTTAAAAACCACTAAATAACCTTTAATTACTGCTACTGCATGAACCTAAGAGGATTAAACCAACTTTTACAAACCGAAACCACGGCACAGAGAAAGTTAGCCGATACGCTAACCTCAGCTAGCTGCTTTAAAAAAACTCCCCCTCCAGCATTTAATGATGGTGATAAATGGGGAATGAAGCTACCGCACTCGATCTTAAACCAAACCGTTACTTCTTCTCAATATGAATTATTTAATTATCACTTTTTGTTCGTTTCCGGGTTTCTTGTGAGAATCATTTTGGGAATAGCGGCATTTATACGTAGCTGTTAAAGAAAAGGAATGAATGAATGAATGAATGAGTGTAAGTTATTACTAAAGGTCGGGGATCCTCTGGTTCCCATTAGGACCATCAGAGGGGTGTCACTCATTCTGGACGATGCTGACAGCTTACATGTTTTAACAACCGTCACCTCATTAGCTATTAAACTGATCCCATTATTGACTGATCGCTGATCAATACCAGATTGTGTTGGCGTGTGGCGAGCCGGCATTCCTCACCGGCATGTCAGCGTGACCTCAGCTTCCTGGCAATGTTCTTATAGCTCAGGTATGTTAACTGCTCAGTGTGTGTGTGTGTGTGTGTGTGTGTGTGTGTGTGTGTGTGTGTGTGTGTTTGTGAGTGATGAGGAAAAATGAGTCCATAGATTAGCTGGATTTTGTTGACTCAGCCTCTTGGGAGTAATCTCCTCGTACTCCAAACGGTGAGGTAAGTGTGTGTGTGTGTGTGTGTGTGTGTGTGTGTGTGTGTGTGTGTGTGTGTGTGTGTGTGTGTGTGTGTGTGTGTGTGTGTGTTTTTGTGTGTCTAAGAAAGTCTGACTGTTTATGAACATCCTGTGCGAGTTAACCCCCCCCCCCACTCCCTCACCCCCCGGCGTACGTCATGAGGAGGCGGCTATAGGAGCGGGTCCTGGTCTCGCATATAGTTTCCCTAACAGAACCCAAAAAAAAGTTCTTTGGCTCCGCCGACGCTTATAAAGAACTGAAGCGGCGCCCTTTTGATATTAAAGGGATTTTTTCTTTTTCTTTTTTTTTTGAACTTTTGTTTTGCTTTGTTTCCATGGTTACAAGATGGTTCCCATATTTCACAAAAGGACTTTGGACCCATAAGAACGGAGCGCTGAAGTGCTGCTGCCCTTTGCTATTTAAGTACCGTTATCGTGAATTAGGCACGGGTTCGATTCCAACCCGACATCCGCCGTTCCTGTCAATCCTCAGCTGTGGAAAAACTTCAAAGGAACCTTTTTTTCCCGACTTTTGTTGGATTTTGGCTCATTCCTTGAGGGGGGATTTGTTTCAGATGAGGATTTTGAGAGTACACTGTAAAAACCGTAAAGCGCTGCCAAATGTTGGAAGTAAAAGACGGTAGAATTCAAAACAGTATGTCAATGTCGTAGACGCTGTGAATGATCTTAAATAGTTAAAAAGTAAATAACTTATGGTCAGAATATGTGAACAAAGGAGAATTTTACTCTAAAAATACAATTTTCATGTAAAAGTACGTAGAAAAAAAGGATAATATTCCAAGCAAGTCATTACCTGTAAATGCATTATTCTGACTGAGTGACAGGTATTACTGGTATAAAAACTTAAATAACCAACTTTGATCATTTAGCAATAAAATTTGAAAATATTTAACAATATTTGTTGAACAAAGTCCATTTCTCGGTTAAATGAGTCTGAATTAATGATGACTATTCAACCAACTGTGTAACTTTATACAGGTTATCATTATATCCGTTTTTCAGTTTTCGGTGACCGTATTTTTTTTACGTCGTCCTGGTTACAGAATTGCTGCATCTTTATTCAAAGTGTAAAACTTGACCTTCTATATATTGTTTAGAATTGTATGTATACTAATAATAATTTGGCCAGCTGTGTTTGACATGCAGTCTTTGTCGATCAATCGTTCTGGTGAAGTCCCTGCAGAGAACGGCTGAGGCGGCGTAAACTCTGGTGCCTCAGCTGGAGTCATGCCGGCCGATGACTCAAATTGCAAACTGTTGTTAAAGTTGTCCGTATAATTCCTAATGAGTCCGTGTCGGCAGATAGGAGTGATGCAAATAACGAGAAGAAACTTGTATTATTTGTACGATTTGCTTGAGGTGAAAAATTTCGCACCTCCACCTATTTGGTGGAGGTGGGGCCGCATCAAGGATGGGCTCTGAACCCCTTCTTGTTTGCTGTGGTGATGGACAGCCAGGAGTTTCCATGGACTCTGATGTCGGTGGAGGACATTCTTACCTGTAGTGGGAGCAGGGAGCAGGTGGAGGAGAACCTGGAGAGGTGGAGGTATGCCCTGGAGAGAAGGGGAAAGAAGACAGAATACATGTGTGCAGGAGGAGGTGAAGAAGAAGGAGTAGAAGTGGAGGAGGTCCAGGAGTTTAAGGGCCAACGAGCAATTGGGAGTGAGGAGAAGAGGTGAAGAAGAGTGTGCTGGCAGGGCGGAGTGGGTGAAGAAGAGTGTGTGGAGCTATCTGTGAGCAGCAGGAGAGAAGGGAAAGGTTTCCAAGATGGAGGAGAGAGCAGTTCTGCTGGATGGTTTAGAGACGGCGGTTCTGACCCAGAAGACAGGAGGCAGAGATGAAGATGTTCAGATGTTCTCTGGGAGTGAGAGGAAGGACAGGATCAGAAAGGAGACATCAGAGGGACAGTCCAGGTGAGACGTCCTGGAGACAAAGTCAGAGAGGACAGACTGAGATTGTTCTGACCCGTGAAGAAGAGGAGGGATAGTGGATCTACTGGTAGAAGGATGCTGGAGATGGAGCTGCAGGCAGGAGAAGGGGAGGAGCAAAGAGGAGGTTTCTGGATGTGAGGAGAGAGGACATGAAGTTGGTTGGTGTTACAGAGGAAGATGCGGAGGACAGGTCAGGCTGAAAACAGATGATCTTCGTCAGAGACCCCTGAAGGGAACAGACGAAAGAGGAAGATGAAGAAGATTTACGTCTATTTTGAAATCTACATACACAAATACACACACACACACATACACACACACTGTCACAAACACACACACACATATACACACACACACACACACATATACACATACACATACACATATCCACATACACACACACACACACACACACACACATACACACACACACACACACACATATCCACATACACACACACACACACATACACACATACACATACACATACACATACACATAGACACGCACACACATACACACACACATACACACACATATACACACACATACACACACACATACACACACACATACACACACACACACACACACACACACTCTCACACACACACACACACACACATAGACACACACACACACACACACATAGACACACACACACACACACACACACACACACTCACACACACACATTGACCGCAGCAGCAGCTGTCGTCTGTAACCACAGATGATTTAACACAATGAAAACACACGCGGCCATTGTTGTAACTGTGGGGGAAGTGAAGGGCATTCCACACCCCCGGCATTTTTCTGGAGTTTCTGTCTGACGTTATGAACCGGGGGGACACGACCATCGATACCCCTCGCCACATGACGCTCGCTTCTACCTCTGCAGACAGACACAACGTTCATGGAGTGGAGAGATGATGACAGATACGTCCAATCAAATGGTCGTAACTCCGGCGTCGGAGAAAAGCACAACCACAAACGACATGTCGACGTGAAGATCGGGACAATATGACGGAAACGAAACGATGATCGTCACCGACTGCATTCAGTCCACCACTCTGAAGCAGGATTTAAAATTTAGACCACCCTGACCTACGGACAGAGGTCTCAGACTGATCAGCCATAACATTATAACCATTCAGCAGCTGAGGTCAGGATAACATCCATTATTTGGTGGGATAAAGTGGGTGGGGCATATTATGTGGTTACCATGGTAACCGGTCAGTGGGCGGGTGGTTTGACAAAAAAAAAAAAGACTAGAATGACGGACAAAATGTGAACTCAGCACAAAGTCAAAGGTCGTAATAAAAGTAGTAGTAGTTATAATAATAGTAATAATAAAGGTCATCTGTGGTGTTTTTATCATCATCATTTGTCATCTGGATTTATCTCTAAATTCCCAGAACACCCTGCGCCGTCTTACCGAGATCGTGACATCATAGCCATTTTTCTCCTTCTACACATAAACGCAGGACAGCGTGATTACAGCGCCCTCCCTCGCGATGGGACGCTTCCTGTGGGGTCTGACTCTGGTGGATGCGAGCGCCAGCGTCTCCAGTCAATCGCCTCGTAAATATCTCGTTTGTCACGGCGACTGATGGGAGAGTAATGACAGGGCCGGCAGCCAGGTGAGGCGGGAGCTGATTGGCTCGGCGGATCTGAGCGCCTGAATGTTTTTCTCCCGTAGCTTGTCATCTAATCCCTGCAGATTACAGGCCGGCTGCAGGTAATAAGAGCGTGGGTTTGTAAAGGTGCGTGATCACAGGGCCCGCGTAGCCGTTAGCTGCAGACTGCAGCCAGGTCGCGTTCTGATTCTTCACGTACCGCGTCTGTTCAACGGAATGTAAAGATGTGCTATTGAGGAATTGAACCGACAACCTTTAAAGACCGTCTCTTGGTTAACTAGAATGTGGGAAGTAGGAGGGTGTTTTGTAGTTTCTGGATATTACAGTCTGCATCAAACGCACCGCAAAAGCCACACCGGAACACAACCAACATAACTCATTAAACATGTGATGCAAAAGTCACAACGCATTAGGAAAAAGCCCTGCAAAAGCCACACCACAACACATTAAGAAGATGGGCTGCAAAAGCCACAACATTACACATTAAAAAATGTGCTGCAAAAGCCACACCACAACACATTAAGAAGAGGGGCTGCAAAAGCCACAACATTACACATTAAAAATGTGATGCAAAAGCCACAACCAATTAAGAAAAAAATGTTGCAAAAGCCACAACACAAGACATTAATAAAATGTCCTGCAAAAGTCCCAAAACAACAGATTGCAAAACAGGCTACAAAAGCCCCACCACAATACATTAATAAAATG
>JBBDHG010000550.1:85000-90000 GCA_037951165.1 Lophius americanus
ACAGTGGACTCTGTCCTTCTCACACGCCGTCCAGGTGTTTCCCTTCAAACGAGCCCAGAGAGACCGAAGGTGGTCCGCCGGGCCCGAGCTACGACACCGAGACCCCCGTCAGGAGAGAGAGATGCTTCACGGACCATCTGCGTCTCCGAGCCGGTGGGACGTTGGCGACTGTTTTTAGGTAAATCGCCGTCTTTTTTTTCTGCCGAGTCAGATTTCAGCTTCATCCGAGTGCATCCAGTTCAGAGGCGTGTTCCAGCTAGCTTAAGCAGAAGAAGAAAAACTGCTAGCTTAGCATCAGATGAAAATAGACCCTCTTTGGTTATTTTTATGTATCCTGCCACCTTTGTGTTCAGTTTAAAGACCTCTTTCCTGTTTTGTGCACCATTGTTGTTGTTGTTGTTGTCGTTGTTTCATCTTGAGGACTGCTTATTAATTGTTTTTATTCAGAAGAGAAGACGAGGAGAAGAGAAGAAGTGAAGAAGTCATGAAAACGCGGCGATCATACGTCGTATTTAGTGCATCAAAAGTATTTGGCGCTTGGATTCTTCTTTAGTGTTTCTTACCCTCTAACACCAAACCTCCTGACCAGGTCACTTCTGAACATCATGTAGACTGATCAGCCATTACATTACAACCAATTACAAGTCAAGTGAGAACCCCGTTTTCTGGTCACTACACTGTAAAAAAAAAAAAATTTAATCTGTAAAACTTACGGTAAAAAAAACGGCAGCTATTGGTTGGAGAATTTTACTGTTAAAAAAATATGGTGACCATGTACAAGATATTATGGTACAGAACCATGAAAACAGATGCAATGTAAATCCTTTTAATGGTTACAAACTTGATTACTTAAAATAACAGTAAATTATATGAATTTCCGACTTTTAACCTAGAAATCAACATTATTTCACAAATATATACCGTATTTTTTTCTGTCAATATCATGGGATGCTGTTTCTCAATGGTTTCAGTTGGTTATTTATACTTTCATACCAGTGAAATCTTTAATTTATACAGAATAACACTTTTACAGTAATGACTTAGTGGCATTGTTCCTTTAATCTCAACAAAAATGTTATTTTTACAGTAAATTTCTAAAAAAATGTTTCAATTTACAGTAATTATATGTGATTTAGGACATAAATGTAAACAGTGTGATATTATATCTGTTTTGTTTTTTTGCTAATGGGAATTTACCGTATTTTTTCTACGGTAAAATTTGCCGCCGGTATTATACCGTAAATTTTACGGATTTTTTTTTTCTTTTTACAGCGTATGCTTACCTGTGAGTGGGTGGGATACATTGAGCAGCTCGGGAACATTTTGTCCTGAAGTTGGAAAAACGGCAAAGCTCTAAAATTGCGAAGGCTAGCAGACCGGCTCGGAACATCCCCAGAACTGCCGGTCCTGTTGGGTTTTCCTGGTCCTACCCAAAATGGCCTCTAGAAGAACAACTAGTGGTCATGGTTTCCAGGGCTTTTTGATGCACATGGGGAGTGACGGCCGGCCTGTGATGTCCGATCCCACAGAGGAGTCCCTGTAGAAACAAATTGTCGGGTGTTTCCTGGCTGCAGCGGTCGGGTCCAACCAGAGCGGTCCCAGCCTCCACAGAGGAGCTACTGTAGCACAAACAAACCCACATCAGTATTCCAGCGCTCCGGGATGACGGGATTCCTGGCTTTCCTCAACAGGAGCCGCGTGACATCATCGGCATCTAAGGTGACATATTCACTGTAAACAATGTGATAGAGATTCTGGATCTAAGTTCTTTATTTACATTTGTCCAGAGAATGACATCATCGGTGGAGGGGTTCTGTTCCCATTGTAGGAGTGTTGTTTTTATTATTTTTGCTAAATATTTGGATAATTTGATTTGCAGATTCCAAAAGTTATTACAGGGATTTCCTTCTTTTTCTTTAATTTATAAATCATGTGACTAAAGGATTTGTGTTTTGTTGCAGCAGCTTCATTTTTTTAAAAATATAATTAGATCTTATTATGTTACTCTATATCAGGTAAAAATAAAACTGGCACCCTTTAAAGATCATAAATGCATTTGTTTACATTTTTTAATGTGAGCAGTTTTGAGGTAACTGATGGAGAAACAAAAAAACACTGATCTCTGCCGCCATCTGCTGGTTCTGTTTTAAAATGACACTAAACTCAATGTTCTTTAAACTCTCATCTTCATTTTCTTATTTTTCCTCTTCATAATTCAAAATATACCCTTTCCCAAAAAAAATAGTTTATACACTTTACATTTATTTTCATTTATTTTAATAAAGTAACACAGGAAGTAGCTGTAGAATGGATTAACGGTGAAAGTTAAGTCACATTAATTCAGGTTTCTCCTCAGGGGATCATGACATCATAAGTAGGAAAAAAAAATCCACAAATTATCGACACCCATTTAAACCATTTTTCAAGAAGAATTCATCTGCATTAATCCTATGATCTCAGTGCTGGCTTTGATCTCCCCAATACATCAGTTCATGTCAGTGCTGGCTTTGAACTCCCCATAAATACTTTGATCTCAGTGCTGGTTCTGATTTCCCGATTTATCCTTTGATCCCAGTGCTTGTTTTGATCTCCCCAATTCATCCTTTTATATCATTGCTGGCTTTGATCTCCCCTGTCCCCCCGTTTATCTCAGTGCTGGATTTGATATCCCCATTCATCCTTTGATCCCAGAGTTAACTTTTACACTTCATACTATGATGTCTGTGCTGACTTTGATCTCCTTATTCATAATTGGATCTCGGTGCTGGCTTCCATCTCACTGTTCACCCCATTGATCCCAGTGCTGGATTCTATCTCCCCATTCATCATGTAAAGTGCATTATAAATTAAATGTATTATTATTATTATTATCCTTTGATCCCTGTGCTGACTATAATCACTTCCTTGAGCCGGAAACACGTTTACGGTAGAACTACTGTAACGCCAGACGTTGTACATTTTTTAGACGTGGTGTTTTTAACAGGAGGTTCTGCCCTTTTGAAACTCCGGCCTGCAAATCGCTGACCGACGTCCTCCTGTAGACTCTGGCGCTCATCTGCGTCACGCTGCTCCTCTTCTGCGTCGTGACCTCCCTGGCGCCGAACCCGCTTATCAGTCCCAGCTGGGCCCGGAAAGCCTTGCAGAAGATGAAGTAGATGAGAGGGTCCAGACAGACGTTCAGAACCGACAGCATGACGGTCAGCTCTTTCAGGTAGTAGAACACGGGGACCCAGGAGCAACGACTCCTCAGCAGCATGTAGGGAACCCGGACCAGGTGGTACGGAACGAAGCAGACGCAGAAGACGCCGACCAGAACCAGCATGTTCCTGCGGGACTTGGCGAGCCTGCCGGAGCTGGAAGACGCCAGCTGCTTCTGCTGGGCCCGCGACAGCCTGAGGGAGGTGCTGCAGTAGAAGAAAAACAGGGAGGCGAGGACCAGCAGGAAGATGGCGAAGCAGCAGGAGTGGGCGATTCTGTAAAAGAGGCGGAACTCTTCGCTCTGCAGGGCCTCGCAGTCTGCGGGTCGCGTGCCGGGCGGCGGCTCTTTCTGGGTGGCGAGCGACAGGAGGATGTAGGTGCCCATCATGGCGAGCAGGAAAACCCAGGTGAGGGCGGAGACGATGCGGGCGGCCCGCGGCGTCTGCAGCGCGTGAGTTCCTACAGGATGGAGGATCTTCATGTACCTGCGGGGAGGAGAGGGAGGGTTCTGAGCGACACCAGCGCCGGACAAGAACTCAGATACCGGACGGATTACAGGAAGTATAAAAAATAAAAAACAGGTTTAGATTCAAAGTCCATCCAGCTCTAAGTTCTGGGGTACCGAACGGTTCTGGAAGGTTTGAATAATCTCCCAGGTCAGATCTTATTCTTCCTTCAATGTTTACAGTAGATGAAAGGAGGTGTGGATAGAAAAGAACAGAATAGAATGTGATACTATAGAATGTATTTATATTATAGAATAGAACAGAACAGAGCAGAATAAAATAGAAGAGAATAGAACAGAATAGAACAGAGAAGAATAGAACTGAATAGAAAAGAATAGAATAGAATAGAATAGAATAGAACAGAACAGAATAGAACAGAATAGAATAGAACAGAGAAGAATAGAACAGAATAGAAAATAATAGAACAGGACAGAATGGAACAGCACAGGATAGAACAGAGAAGAATAGAACAGAATAGAACAGAGAAGAATAGAACTGAATAGAACAGAGAAGAATAGAACAATGGAATAGAATAGAATAGAACAAAGAAGAATAGATCTGAATAGAACAGAATAAAATAGAACAATAGAACAGAATAGAACTAAATAGAATAGAACTAAATAGAATAGAACTAAATAGAATAAAATCATTGTTTTGTACGATGCAGGAGATTGTGGCCTTTCCAGGGACATAACCTTTGCTGTCTGGGATGACAGCGTAGGTGTAGTTGGTCGGGGGCGTCCCCTTCAAGAAGAGGCCCCCCCCATCCATGGTTCTTCTAAGAGCAGGTCAAAGGTTCTGTTGAGGGTGGAGGTGTCCTCTGAATGTGAGGACACGTCTCTGTAAGGAGTAAAAATCTCCGTTCTGCAGTCTTCTGATCTGATCTGAGTTCAGTGTTTAGTTTTGAGACTCACACAGTCCTGAAACCAGACATTTTCTGATGTGGTGGGAACAGGTCTTAAATAATCTTACAGCGACGGGGAACAAACGATCATCTGAGTTCTGCACAGCATCTGGACCCGGTTTCACCGTCTGTGGTCCCAGTTTCACGTCCTGTTTGAGGAGGAGGTCGACGCTGCTGCTGCTGTCGTACCGTCTGACACGCAAACTGTCCCAGAAACAAAAGTCGACGATAGTCCCAGCAAAACAAAATACACATTTACACAGAAAACGACCTTAGATTATTTCTCTGGACACATCCAACAACTAGTACTACTACTACTACTATTACTACTACTAGTACTACTACTACTAGTATTACTATTACTACTAGTACTACTACTACTACTAGTACAA
>JBBDHG010000550.1:92500-100102 GCA_037951165.1 Lophius americanus
ACTATAACTACTACTGTATTATTATTATTATTACTACTACTACTACTACTACTACTACCACTACTACTACTACTACTACTACTACTACTACTACTAGTACTACTACTACTACTACTACTACTACTACTACAGGTTCTTACCCGTGACCTTCCCTCAAACTGCCGTCTTTCTTCTGACAACAGGATGTTTAATGTTAATATTTCTGACATTGAATCTGAAAGATATAACAAATACATAAAAAACTTGCCACGGACCAAAAAAAACACAGATGCACTACGTGCGGTACACAAACTATCTGTACTCGGGCCTCGTTCTACAAGTATACAAACACAAGGTTGTGGTACCTTCATCTGAAGTTGAGACAACCGACATCCTGCCTGTTTCGCATTGTCACAGAGGTCGCGACCTACTCTTCTGTGGCAATCCTTCGCCGTGCAAACACACCACGCGGTTATCTCATCGCTGAGCATCGAGACGTGACCCCAATCAAACCGCCACAACACAGTTTCTTCTCTTGGAAATGATTGCAGCAATTATCTCTTACATCGCATTTGACGATGTAACGACGTCAAATGCGTACAGATGCTTTTCTACTCACTTAAACCGTGTTTTATTTACCGCAGACTCGTGGTTCTCTTCCAGTTTTCAGTCTTACACCACGACAAAGATCTGACAAATAAAGGTCAGATAATCAGACGGTCCGACTGGGCCGCACATCGTTGCTATGCCGATGATACACAACTATTTATGTCCATGAAATCCGATAACGACTTTCCACGAGGCTCGACTGTCGTGCAACTTCTTACAATTCAGTTCTGACAAAGACGTTCTTCTGCGTTTTGGTCCGCCTGCTCGAACTACACGGAATGTCGGCGCTACAGTTGACCCTCACTTATTTACAATTTGGTTTACGCGATAAACCGGTTCCGATCCTGCAAGTTTCAGTTGCGATATGTTTCAAACGTCCCAGAATTCTGTCTAGTAAGTCGATGAACATCCTTTCTTACAATATATATTCCCTTCTTGACAAATAGGACTTTCTCAGTAGCTTCGTCAGAGGTGCCCTTTGACCTTTGGTGTCCCACATGGCTCCGTCCTCGGCCCCTCACTCTTTAGCATAGACAGGCTACCACTGGGTCGGACTATAAACATTTTTCGAGAAGAAATGGAGGTTCACAATGAGCCCAACCAAAAAGTTGAGCAGAACATCGGGGTTAAGGAGGAACGAGGGGAACCCGTCGATGGGTCCAGGGGTTGTTGTTGGTCCCACCTGTTGGCTGCGATGTAGCCCATGAACAGGATGCTGGCGTACATGTTCAGGTACAAGGCGGAGGCGCCGAAGTTGCAGTAGACCTTTTGGACGGCGGCGGACCTGTTGGCGTAGTTGGAGATTCGGAAGGGGAGGCAGAGGCTGATGAGGAAGTCGGCGGCCGCCAGGTTCTTCAGGTAGACGGTGACGCCGGTGGAGGGCTGCCGCTGAGCTCGGCAGAAGTACAACCTCAGCGTGAAGCCGTTGAGGAACATACCCACCTACGGACGAGGATGACAGGAAGTGGAATTGAGAGCGTTGGAGTTGAGAGTTGCCCCCGATAGAAGCGGAGAGAATCTCACCAGGAACAGAAGACTGTGGACCACCATGAAGAAGACGTGCCCCGAGGTGTCCTCCGCGCACTGGGTGGTTTGGGTGGCATTCAACTGGTTGGACCGGTTCCGGGAAAGGGTCACCGCCGCTCCTCCAAGACTCTCCATGCTCCTGGATTCTAAAGCAGAGTCAGAAAAGGGTTTTGAACATCTGGGTTCAGGGAAGCGGTCGAAGCTAAAAGGGAAGCGACCACGGAGAAAAACCTCAACGGTACACGATGTACTCTAGAACACAGCGCAGGTACCCCGACGAATCAGAACCAATCCAACGGGAGGTTTTTCAAACGGAGGCCGTTGACTTTAGTTACACGCGCCGGATCCGGGGAGTCCAATCGGATCACGGACGGTAAACAAGTGTGACAGAGAGAGAAACAGGAAATAGCTGGTTTGGACCCTTCACAAGAAGTTCTGAAGCCGCTGTCGCGGAACACGATATTATTGACACGTCGAGCTTCTTGTCCGTCCCCGTCTGTCTCGGCCCGCAGAATAAACTGCAGTAGGTCCAGTAAGAACAATCTTTCTATGATCTCCTCTAAAAACTTATTCTGGAGGTTCTTTTGAGCTTAATGACTTCCCAAAGTTACATATCAGAACCCACCAGGACAAAGTTACTTAACAGAACCCACCAGGACAAAGTTACTTAACAGAACCCACCAGGACAAAGTTACATATCAGAACCCACCAGGACAAAGTTACTTAACAGAACCCACCAGGACAAAGTTACTTAACAGAACCCACCAGGACAAAGTTACTTAACAGAACCCACCAGGACAAAGTTACATAACAGAACCCACCAGGACAAAGTTACTTAACAGAACCCACCAGGACAAAGTTACATAACAGAACCCACCAGGACAAAGTTACTTAACAGAACCCACCAGGACAAAGTTACATAACAGAACCCACCAGGACAAAGTTACTTAACAGAACCCACCAGGACAAAGTTACTTAACAGAACCCACCAGGACAAAGTTACTTAACAGAACCCAACAGGACAAAGTTACTTAACAGAACCCACCAGGACAAAGTTACTTAACAGAACCCACCAGGACAAAGTTACTTAACAGAACCCACCAGGATTCTTGGTACCATTTGAGAGAATGAGAGTAAAATAAGATGCATCTGGGACCATTCCTGCATACAGAACCTTTCCAGCACCTTCAGGTTCTGAGGTCCACGCTGGTGTACTCTCCTCTGCAGCACATCCTACAGTTGTTCTGGTGGGTTTAGGTCCGGTGATTGGGATGACCATGTCAGAACTTTTATTCTGTGACCTCTGAACCGTTCCTGGGTTGAGCTTCAGAACATTGTCCTGCTGGAAGGTCCAACCACGGCCCACTTTAAGGTTCCTGACAGGCTTTTAGGTCTTCATCCAGTATCTGCTGGTGTTTGATGGAGTCCATGGAACCATGTCTTAACAAGATGTCCAGAACCTTTGGAAGAAAAACAGCCGCACAGCATCAGAGATCCTCCACCAGACTTCACAGTGGGTACGAGGGGCTTTTCTCTTTTTTCTAGCTGTTATCCTTGGAGAGTCTTTAGCCAGTCCAGCCATCCTCCTCCCAGTGTGTGGGGTCAGTTTACAGCCTCGTCCTCTTCCAGGCTGATTTCTAACACCTCCAGTCTCTTTAAACTTCTTCATCATTGATGGAACTGATGAAACTGACATTTTGAACTGCCGAGAGATGTTCCTGCCTCCATTGCCAGATTCGTGCAGCCCTACAACTTTTCTCTGCTCCTCGTTGCTGCGTTCTCCTGTGACACACTCACATTTATATACCAGGTAAACAGGAAGTCACCACTTGCTCCGCTCAGGAAGTGGCTCAGTGGGTAGAGCGGCAGTCCGTCTCCCGATCAGAAGATCGGAAGGTAGCCGGTTCGAATCCCACTAGGGTCCTTGAGCGAGACCCTGAATCCTTAGCTCCAGGAGGGGCTGCCCACTGCTCCCTCAGGGAGGGGGCAAATGCAGAGAAATAATTTCACTATGTTGTACTGTGTATGACTCTATGTGACTAATAAAGGATTCTTTCTTCTTCTTCTTCTTCTTCTTCTTCTTCAGAGTTCCGAGCAAAGAAAACAGCACCAGTAACTTTGCTTCAGTTTTCTTTTGATCAAAGACTTTTCTATTCCGCCTTTTAGAGAGAAATATATCCTTGTATGTTAAGAATGTAACGTTTCTGACTAATAATGTTCTTCTCATCAATGTCATTTATGTGAATTATTTCCAATTAAAGACCACGGCCGTAGACAATGAAGACATTTATGGCGTCTAACTTTCCTCGTCTCTTTTTTTAAAGGCGCCAATAATTCTGATTGAACAGGTGTCAAGATATATATTAAGATCTATCGATCTAAGATTTACAGTTTTTACAGTTCCGACATACGACTAGTGTGAAACATCAGAGGAGCGGCAGCGGAAAGAACCGAGTGTCAGAACTCACCTGTGTCAGTCAGCCTCTGTCTCTGGTAGGACTCTGACTTCCTGCTAGCGCTCACATCAGGAAGGACTGATGTGGTGTGGGTGGGGGATGGCGTGGGGGTGGGGGGTTATACAGAGCTGGTGTTGGTCGACATCCACATCCATCGCGGAGGTTGGAGCTCTTGCGAGAGCTATCAGGCATCTGTTCATTTTCTCCTGGCCAAAACACTGTGACCGCCTCCTTTGGTTGAATGAATTATTATTATTATTATTAGTATTATTATTATTATTATTATTTATTCCATTGTTTTGCTGCTATTTTCTATTTGGTTAATTCTACTGTTTGGTTTTCTAGTTTTTTTTTTAATTTTCTGATTATTATGGCTCTTTTTTTTTATTTCTGCCTTTTTCCTCTTTTACTTTCTCTATTTCCTTTCATTGTTTTTTTTTTTTTTTCTCACACCGGCGGTTACTCTGACTTCCCCGTCTGTCCGTCTCGTCGATTGACACCATCTGCTGAGCATCTGCGTCTCTTTTTGGTCTTGTTTTCTGTTTGTTTGGCCTCCTGCTGTTCTTCTTTGTTCGGTCGTCAGATTCCCCCTCAGAGTTTCCTGTTTTTGCCTCGTCTGCCACGATGACTTTCTTTTTCAACGATGCCTCGTAAATAAAACAAGGTGAATAATTATATTGTTTGTCAGCAGGGTTACAAAAGAAGTACACAACAAATTGCCACAAACCTTTGCAGAGGGATGGGACATGTGGGAGGAATCCGTTAAAACGTGTTTCAGATGTGGAAAGTGTTTCAAACTTTTTATAGCTGACATTATGTCGTCTTATTTTCTTTAAAAAAAAAACATTGTTTTTACGCGATAATTTTCCTGCTATAACGAAAAAGATAATTTTCACGTCATAAATTGTTACATTTCCACGTTTTTACACGATAATTTTCCTGCTATAACGAAAAAGATAATTTTCACGTCATAAATTGTTACATTTTCACGTTTTTACACGATAATTTTCCTGCTATAACGTGAAAGATAATTTTCACGTCATAAAGTGTTACATTTTCACGTTTTTACACGATAATTTTCCTGCTATAACGAGAAAGATAATTTTCACGTCATAAATTGTTACATTTCCACGTTTTTACACGATAATTTTCCTGCTATAACGAAAAAGATAATTTTCACCTCATAAATTGTTACATTTTCACGTTTTTACACGATTATTTTCCTGTTGTTACGAAAAAGATAATTTTCACGTCATAAATTGTTACATTTCCACGTTTTTACACGATAATTTTCCTGCTATAACGAGAAAGATAATTTTCACGTCATAAATTGTTACATTTTCATGTTTTTACACGATAATTTTCCTGCTATAACGAAAAAGATAATTTTCATGTCATAAATTGTTACATTTCCACGTTTTTACACGATAATTTTCCTGCTATAACGAAAAAGATAATTTTCACGTCATAAATTGTTACATTTTCACGTTTTTACACGATTATTTTCCTGTTGTTACGAAAAAGATAATTTTCACGTCATAAATTGTTACATTTTCACGTTTTTTACACGATAATTTTCCTGCTATAACGTGAAAGATAATTTTCACGTCATAAATTGTTACATTTTCACGTTTTTACACGATAATTTTCCTGCTATAACGAGAAAGATAATTTTCACGTCATAAATTGTTACATTTTCACGTTTTTACACGATTATTTTCCTGCTATAACGAGAAAGATAATTTTCACGTCATAAATTGTTACATTTTCACGTTTTTACACGATAATTTTCCTGCTACAACGAGAAAGATAATAAGTAAGACACACACAAACTATTCTGTAAGAACATTAATGCTATTCACTAATCGACATAATGTCAGTTATAAACACTGAATCAGGAAATATTCTTCTTTTCAGCGGAGCTTCTCGCCGTTAAACACCGTCAGAGGAGAAAACTGTTGGAGGGAGTTTGAGGAACAACGGACCGGGTTCAGACCTGACGGAGGAAGTTTACCTCCACCGTCCTCCAGCTGAGAGGAGGAAGAATGCCTGAGCGGAAGCAAACTGTGAAACATCAGACAGGAACTGGACTGAAATATACTCGGGGTTTTTTTTTTGTTCATTAACATGACAAATCATATTTATTGAGTTTGATGAGACATAAAATGTTTTCTTTTCAGACAACTTATAACCTCTGGTCTCTCTACCTGAAATGATGAGTGAAGAGTTTTTCTGGCGGTGTGAACATCACTTTTGATTCACTTTTAAAGAACCCTTCCTCTCGCCGTCATTTGTGAGTCTGTCACCGGAAACTCTGGAGGTCTAGATTAAACGAGGTGGGTGTGAATGCACCGTTAATCTTCCTCTTCGTATCCAAACACTAGTCGCATTGACGTACGTCACTCGGGGAGTTTAAGAGCTCTACCTGCATCTTCTCCTACCAGGAGAGGGCGCCGGTCCCCTGCAGAGGTGAGCTCCATTACATATTTGTTTAGAAAAGGAAGGGTTGGTGAGCTGTGGGCATTGATTGAATAAAGAAGCTTCATAAAGGAAACTTGATGAGGGACCTTCGCGGAGGTTTAGGTTTAGGTTTAGGCGGCCATGGTATCAGGAGAATCGATTTTATTTTAAAATCAGCTGCAAGTGGTTATAATGTTATGGCTATTCAGTGTAGGTCGCCAGTGAGCAAGGCCAACTAAATGTTAAAACAGTTCTTGCAAAACTTGGATGAAAGTGGGATTTAATTTAGTATCGATCAACAAGATTCCAGCATAGAGAGAGATCCTAAACTCGAGAAGAGGTCTCACTTTGCTCTAAATCTAAAGATCAATAAATGGACTAAAAAACAACGAATTTCTTCAGGAATATTTCATTTTATTTTGCCTTTCCCCCCTAATCCTAATGCAATAACTGACATCATCAGTGTCCGTCGACATTTCTGTATTCCTTACAGTAGCAGGGACCAGGAGACTTAATTTCTGCAGGAGTGAAACTTCCGTTTCCGTTCCGTTTTGCGAACCATCAACAAGATGCAGCTCTTACATTCACTCCAGTTAATTCTATGAGTGCACGCCGCCCTCTAGTGGTCACAACGCGTAATTAAATAGAAACATGGCTGCAGTTCCACAGCTTGACCAATAGAGGTCAGTGGAAAAAAACATGGTTGTATCCCAAATTTAAAAAAAAAAAGCTGCAAGAATGTGTTTATTTTTAGAATAGAAATAGATAATAATTGTTTATTATACGATGTATAATGACATTGAAAGCTGATTCTGATTCCTCTGGCGCTGCTGTAAAATGTGAATATTCTGAGTGTGGGATTAATATCAAGTGTCTGTTCTTAATTTATCTCCTTCAGTATTTCCATCAGGAAAATTCACTGACTGAGACCCGGAACAGCTGACCATCAACGGCGAGGAGGTTAAACCCACGTTTCCTCCCCGTTCCAAGGTAAAAGTTTTTTCCCAAGTGACTGAAGAGGAAACTCTTGAAACTTCTACAGCTTCTTGGGAATCGTCTCACAGGGAACATT
>JBBDHG010000551.1:0-2500 GCA_037951165.1 Lophius americanus
TCGCTCACCTGGAGGACGCACTTCTGAGGCAGCGAAACTCAAAGGACGTCGTGGCGGTGGTTTCGGTCCGTTTGACAGTCACTAGAGGTCCAGGTCTATGAGCGCTGTCCTTATCCCATCCCCACCGTTCAGAACACAGACACGCCTCCCCCGGCCCGGTCCACTCCCCTTCAGGTTCTCCTACTGTCCCGGGTTCTTCGGGCTCCTGGGACGTATCGGCCGTGTTCGGTGGTCCACTCATCGATCTGGTGATGTTCTGGTCACATGATTTCATTCTTCCAGACTAAAGTTGCTCGTTTCCTCCACGGAGGAGGTTTTGGTTCTGTTCAACTGAGTCGGGTTTGTTTACCAGAGTTCTTATGAAACTTGTTCACTTAGTTTTAGGTGACCAGAGGTAAGGTGGAGGTGACCAGAGGTAAGGTGGAGGTGACCAGAGGTAAGGTGGAGGTGACTAAAAGTAAGGTGGAGTTGACCAGAGGTAAGGTGGAGGTGACCAGAGTTAAGGTGGAGGTGACCAGAGTTAAGGTGGAGTTGACCAGAGGTAAGGTGGAGTTGACCAGAGTTAAGGTGGAGGTGACCAGAGTTAAGGTGGAGGTGACCAGAGGTAAGGTGGAGGTGACCAGAGGTAAGGTGGAGGTGACTAAAAGTAAGGTGGAGTTGACCAGAGGTAAGGTGGAGGTGACCAGAGTTAAGGTGGAGGTGACCAGAGTTAAGGTGGAGGTGACCAGGGGAAAGGTGGAGGTGACCAGAGGTAAGGTGAGGTGACCAGAGTTAAGGTGGAGGTGACCAGAGTTAAGGTGGAGGTGACCAGAGGTAAGGTGAAGTGACCAGAGTTAAGGTGGAGTTGACCAGAGGTAAGGTGGAGGTGACCAGAGTTAAGGTGGAGGTGACCAGAGTTAAGGTGGAGGTGACCAGAGGTAAGGTGAAGTGACCAGAGTTAAGGTGGAGTTGACCAGAGGTAAGGTGGAGGTGACCAGAGTTAAGGTGGAGGTGACCAGAGTTAAGGTGGAGGTGACCAGAGGTAAGGTGAAGTGACCAGAGTTAAGGTGGAGTTGACCAGAGGTAAGGTGGAGGTGACCAGAGTTAAGGTGGAGGTGACCAGAGGTAAGGTGAAGTGACCAGAGTTAAGGTGGAGTTGACCAGAGGTAAGGTGGAGGTGACCAGAGTTAAGGTGGAGGTGACCAGAGTTAAGGTGGAGGTGACCAGAGGTAAGGTGAAGTGACCAGAGTTAAGGTGGAGTTGACCAGAGGTAAGGTGGAGGTGACCAGAGTTAAGGTGGAGGTGACCAGAGTTAAGGTGGAGGTGACCAGAGGTAAGGTGAAGTGACCAGAGTTAAGGTGGAGTTGACCAGAGGTAAGGTGGAGGTGACCAGAGTTAAGGTGGAGGTGACCAGAGTTAAGGTGGAGGTGACCAGAGTTAAGGTGGAGGTGACCAGAGTTAAGGTGGAGGTGACCAGAGGTAAAGTGGAGGTGACCAGAGGTAAGGTGGAGGTGACCAGAGGTAAAGTGGAGGTGACCAGAGGTAAGGTGGAGGTGACCAGAGGTAAAGTGGAGGTGACCAGAGTTAAGGTGGAGGTGACCAGAGTTAAGGTGGAGGTGACCAGAGTTAAGGTGGAGGTGACCAGAGTTAAGGTGGAGGTGACCAGAGGTAAGGTGGAGGTGACCAGAGTTAAGGTGGAGTTGACCAGAGGTAAGGTGGAGGTGACCAGAGGTAAAGTGGAGGTGACCAGAGTTAAGGTGGAGGTGACCAGAGGTAAAGTGGAGGTGACCAGAGTTAAGGTGGAGGTGACCAGAGGTAAGGTGGAGGTGACCGGAGTTAAGGTGGAGGTGACCAGAGGTAAGGTGGAGGTAGGGTGGAGAACTGACTGTGTTCATGTAAACGTTGGTTGAACATTTAAAAACACCTGAAGAATATTTTGAATCCTCTGATAATAAACGACAGGAGAAGAAAAGACACGAAGAAAAGACGAGCAGCAGAACCTTCAGATGTTCTGACGGAACGATCTGGACTTCTGTTAAACATTAAGCCGCGGTGACGTGACCACCGACTGTTCCCTGACCTCCCGCCGGAGACGCTGCCGGTCCTGACGGGCCGCGGCGGTCAGCATTACCTCAGGAAAGAGATTCTGCTACGAAAACATCAGAATCCGTCTCCGCCGCCTTCCTCCAGAACAAACACTCCCAGAACCCCCGGAGGGAGGCGGGCCCGTCTGCGAGAGCCGACAGCAGGGGATCATGGGAGTTTGTTCGGGACAACTTCGGTTCCTTCGCCTTCTCCTCCGACCCAAACCGACACGAGGGCTGGAGGCGTTGGTGTGCAGCTGCGTGATCTGCGCGTCTGAACGTCTCTCCCTGGAGCGCCGCCGCGTGACATCATCTGATTTAATGAACCGGGACACGTAAATTAACTAAATCAATATTATGAATCTTCTCTGGATGTGACGTGAAGATGTCAAGTTCTGGAAACCTTCTTTTTATAGAGCACACAGCCAAACCAGGAG
>JBBDHG010000551.1:12500-22628 GCA_037951165.1 Lophius americanus
AAGATTCAGATCTAAAAAATCAACCGGAGCTGGAATCCAAACCAAAGTCACAAACTGAAGATCGACTGTGTTTGTTCTACTTCTTTACTCTATCGAGTAAAATCTGCTGAAAAGTAGAATTTTTTCCGACATTAAGTTCGTTTTTCTTCTTTAAAAATGACTTTGATGTCCTTAAAATCCTTTGATGAAAAAAGAACATAAAAGAAAAAATGATTTTCTTTATTGTTAATAATAATAATAATACATTTAATTTATAATTGTTGAACAATATTAGTTACTAATTACTATTTAACTTCTTTTTTTTTTGTATCTCTTTGGATCATTTATTCATTTTATATTTTCCAATGTTAAAATTAATCGTAAAATAACTAAAAAAAATCAAATTTGGTGCATCATGTAAAAACAGTAAATAATAAATAAAATGAAAAATCAGACTTTAAGAAATTGTTTTATTGTTTTATTTTGTATTTCGTGGAAAACAGTTTCATATGAATTAGATTAGTGAAGAAATCTCTTTAACGTTTTAGAGAAAACATGTTTTTCAGTTGAATAATTGTTTTTACTTCGTCCCTCCGGCTGTAAGGTTCCAAACAAACGACCTTTTTGACCCGTGGTGTCCCTCAGGGCTCCGTCCTCGGACCCTTGCTCTTTAGCACAAACAGGGAGCCACCGGGTCGATTGTAAAACAGGCTCAGTCACATTTATCAATAAGAAATAGAGACTCAGAACCAGCTGAGCAGGACGCCAAAGGGTCAAAGGTCATTAGGATCAACGCGGGAAATGCTTCAAAATAAAAACCTAAATCTACCCGGGTGACATTTATTACGTTTAAATGTATTTCTGTCTTTGCGAACGAGTGTTTGAATAGAATCCGACTCCTTTTTAGTTCAGACTTTTTTTTTTCCCTTCCTGAATAGAATTAAGGCCCGGTTCTGAGCGCCAATCTGAAACTGGACTGGACTGAGGCCGGCGTTCGTCAGAGGAAACTCTTTATTCCGTCGTTCGCGGTGAAACTCGTACAACTGAAGAAGAAGATTTGTATTGTTAGTTTTTTTTATCATTGTGAAACGACCCGCTGTCAGCATGTTTATGAAGAAGAGTAGGGGGCCGAGGACGGCGCCCTGGGGAGCGCCGCCCATTAAAGGCGCCGCGGAAGAACGACCACGGCTACCGAGAAAATCCTATTTTATAAACATGGTGTATTTCTTTAGGGGGCGTGTTAAAACATTTAAAACAGAATTATTTACTTTGATATAAACAAAAAATATAAAATGAGTTATTTTCACTGAAATACAAAATTTCACCTTGGAATTAATTTACCATTTCTATTTATTTGATTTTGGATTTTAAAACTGTTTAAAAAAATGTTTGACCAGATGATTTTTATCATTTTATGGTCAATCTTGAGTGTTTAACATTTTAAATGAATAAAAACTTGAAATAATTTTTCCTTTTTTTTTTGTTGTTTTTTCCTGATGAGAACATTAAAGGCTTAAATTTAATCTAGTTTAATATATACACATTATATACTTAAATATGTGTGTGTGTGTGTGTGTGTGTGTGTGTGTGTACATGATTGCACGTAAATATGGGCTTAATCAATTTATTTTTACGTATTTATTGTTTTAGACATAAAGACATTTTTTACCTCAAACTAAATAAAACATTTTTTTTTTTTTAAACCCACTTGACGTAATAAATTAAGTAAATTCATTTTATTTTCAGTGTACATTCCAACATGACGCAGAACTAAAGCGGAAACTTTTCATATAATTTAACTGATTATATTTAGTCTTTTCAGCAAATTATTTTTAAACATGAATTAATTTTGAAGAATTACAGGTTTTTACTTTTTTCTCAAAACAAATATTTCTACCTGCGTCTAAAATCTAAACCCTGCAGAAAAAAAACGGGTACAAGCTTTAAATCTAAAAAAAAATACATTTGTTAAGATTAAAAATATTCAGTTTAAAAAAAACATTAAATTTATACGGTTTGTATTTTCGTTTAAACATTTATTAACTTTGATTTCGATCTGCCTCAAACCCAAACAGAAAGAGTTTGAGTTGAGTTCAGCCGGTGCCGGACGGGTCCAGACTGTGGATCTCAGGTTTCGGATCTCGGGACGATTCTGAACGTTTCTTGTTGGATTCCGTCACTTTGCTGATTTCCTTCACAGGAACTCTCCTGGAATGACTTCCTGTCTGCTGCTGAAGGTCTAACGTTTGATGCCTGAACATTGTTGTATATTTACGTATCAGTGGGACGAGACAAAAGCCCGCCTCGGCCCACCGGGCCCGCCTGGTCTCCCTCACCCAGACACTGGATTTTTTTTCCCCCCTTCTTGACGACTGTTTATTTCTGCTCTTCCTGTTTGGGCTCAAACCGACCCTAAAACGCCGCTCCAGTTGAATGCTGGGTAAAAAAATGGCGTCTGACGGCGGTAGGGAAGGTGTGTGATGCAGAGAGCGAGCGAGGGGGGGGGGGGGGGAGAAAGGACGGCTCCGACCACAGCGCTAACATGTCAACAGGGATTAAACTAGTTTATTATTTTTCAAAGAGGAGAGAAAAAAAAAAACAAAAAAAAAAAAATTACAAAACAAAAAAGGCAGTCATATTTTACACGAGTGATTATTATTAAATTTTTTACAACCATTCAGTCTGCATAACATAAAGAAATAATTCTACATCTTTGTTTATTTCGTATTTTTGGTACTCTGATTTATACATACAAATAACAAATACAGGAACTTTTTTTTCACAATGCATATAATCTGTGGGCAGGAAGAAAGTCTTTCAGGTGTGTGTGTGTGTGTGTGTGTGTGCGTGTGTGTGTGTGTGTGTGTGTTCAGGTGCGTCAACACAAACCAATTGCCCGAGACCTATAGCACATCCAAAAAAAAAAGAAAATGAAAAGTAGAAGAGAGACGCGACTCTCTGCAAACTTAATGCAACACATTTGACGCAGGCGAAAAAGCGAGGCCTGCCCTTCTTCCTCTAGAGTCTCTCTCTCACCTCCTCCTCCTCCTCCCTCCTCTCTCTCCTCTGGCGGCAGGTTTCTCCACCTGCCGCGACTCGTACCCTTCTGGTGGTGTATCTGCCCCGGGGCAAGTTTCCTCTTTTTTTTTTCCCTCACTTAATTAAAAAGTCTTCATTAAATGAACTGTATTTCATACAATTTGTACAAATATATTCAACGTCTGTCTCTCCGCGCCGGGAGAGGAAGAAGAAGAAGCAGGGGTTTCCTGTCACACAGGTGCGAGGTGAAGAGAGGCGGGGGAGGGGGGAGGTGGTCAAAGTTTTTTTTTTTTTTTTCTGTTTTTGTTTTTTTTCCGTTTTCTGGTGATTTGGGAACAAAATGGCTTTTTGTACACAAATGGAGCTCCTTGTCGATGTGGTGGTGGTGCTGGGGGGGGGGGGAGTGTGTGTAGGGGTGGGGGGGAGCGGCAGTGGCGGATTGGAGGAGAAAAAGGAATGTTCCCCCTGGAGGTCAGGGCGCCACCGTCGGGTCAGGTCTGCAAAGAATCACGTCGCAGAGGTACTTTGAATTTTGTAAAAAAAAAATCAGATGAGGGTGGGGGCAGCCGGCGGTCCTCGCCGGGGACAGGAGGCGAGGCCGAGGGGCAGCCGGCGGTCCTCGCCGGGGACAGGAGGCGAGGCCGAGGAGCAGTCGGTCTTCGGGAGATGGAAGCGGGTCGGCGCACGTACCGAGGCAGGGGTCAGCGGAGGCCAGGCCGAGGGTTCCGGCGGCGGTCTAACCCATGGCCGTGACCATACTGGAAGGGTGGTGCGGGGCGAAGGGGAGGCTGGAGGAAGGGTGCATGGGGGTGGGGGTGGTCAGCATGTGGCCGGAGTGCGAGAAGGGGGGGAAGGAGGACATGTGGCGGGAGAGGGCGGCCGGGCTGAAAGAGCTACTCTTGTCCATCAGGCTCTTGGAGAAGTCGTCCATGCTGTCGTGGGACTTTTTGCTCTTCTTGGACTTGCTGGACATCTTCCTGTTCCTGGTCTGGATGCCTTCCTTCTTCATGGTCAGAGGTCGGTTAATCTGCTCTCGAAAGGGGACACAAGAAAACGGCACATTAGTATTTTTGGTTTACGCCAGGGACCCGCGGGTGACCGTCGCTGGAAGGCGGAGCGCCGAGCCGCGGTGGCGTCGGAAACAGAAGGTCGAGGCGAAGGCTGTCATCGGGTCGGAAAAAAAGGTCGGCGGCGTTTGGTTTCCCTGAGGCGGACGTAATGACATGTAATAGAGTCCATATCTGACAGCGCCATCCCGCAAGCGAAGAGTGTTTACGCGTCGTGTTTGTGAGCGTTTTGGGCCGAGTTCTGATTCCTCTCAGCTGAACGCCGACGGTGCCAGAGAGGAAAGAGGAAGGACGGCGGCGGAGGATGGAGAGAGAGAGAGAGAGAGAGGGAGAGAGAGAGAGAGAGAGAGAGAGAGAGAGAGAGGGAGAGAGAGAGGCGGAGGAGAGTCTGGCAGCCGCCGTAGAAGCGAGCCGGAGACACATGGCCACGACGACCGCCAGCGCCAGCCAAGTCCTCCTGAACTGCGTGGTCGTCTCCTGGCCAAAATGGCGCCGGCTGCTGTATCCCGGCGTCGGTTTAGAGCCGGATGATGGAATTCGGGCTGTGGGCGTTGGATTATGAGGGAAGGTGGATGAAGACGACCGGCTTCCTGATCTTTCTTCCTCTGGAAATGGGAGCAGGGATTTTCTCCCTCGCCGTTCGAGGGTCCCTGAATTAGTGGCGGGTGGAGATCTCCACCCCCTCCGCCGCCGATGAGGTTTTTAATTCTCTAAGATTCGGCTCCACGCCTCTCTCTACCTTTGCCTGCCTTCGCCTCCACCTCTGAGGCGCCGCGCCCCCCCCACCTGCAGACCGCCAGGGCCAACGCTCTTTTTGATGCCGAGGCGTCCGCAGCCTCAGTGAGGAAGTTCTGGACCTCCGGACCCGAAACATCAAACAGAAACACCCAGCAGAAGTGTTTGACCACCGCAGATTACCCATCAGCCCCTCTGCCTCTCTCTCTCTCTCTAACACAAAGAAGACCCTGATAACTCAGACGGTTTCTGTAAACAGGGTCCGATGTTTCTGCGGCGTCTCTCCTGACCCGCGGGACCACGGAGCGCCGCCATCAGGTGTTTTGGGTCGGGCTCTTAATTCCGCGTGGAGAATGTGGAATTCAAAGGCCGACAGAAGATCTCGCAAAAATAAACTCGTTTCACAAAGACGCTGAGGTCAGAGGCGGGTCGGACCCTCGCCGGGAAATATCTGTGGTTCTGGCTCAGATATTCAGAACCACAGAATATCTGCCAGAAGGAACATGGGGAAAACGACTTAACGTGGAGAAGTCATGTGACAAGCAGGGCCGGACTTTTATCTGTGACCGAGGGGGCTTCTGGGTGGGGGGGGCAGTTAGCCTGCTGATCATTACTATTATTATTATTATTATTTTGAGTTCAGCAGAGGTGATAAAACAATCCAAACCCAATCAGTGGGGTTGGCGGTCAGAGGTTTTGGGGGGGGGGTCTCTCTTTGGAACCAAAGGGCAAGAATTAATGGAGTTTTAATTAAAGGCTCCGTCTTTAATATTCAAAGTTTCCTTCCTTTCACTCCTCGACATTCTAAATTCTCCACTTCCTGCCAATAAGTCGTATTAATTCTGCAGAGTTTCTTCGGCCGTGTCTGAGCAGGGAGCGGAACCAGAGGAGGAGGAGGAGGAGGAGGAGGAGGAGGAGGAAGGTGGCCAGCAGGACTGGATGTGAGGAAGCAGGAGGAATAAACATTGAAGGGAAAGCTGTGATTGCTGGCAGAGATATCCTGGGAAGGTTTATTACTTACATTGTGCAGCTTGAAGTAGAGGCCGCAGGCGTTACACACCGGGTCCCCGTTCGCGTTCCTCCGCCACAGCGTCGTCGTTGTCGTTTGACAGTTGGCGCATGACGTCCCTGCCCGCCTGGCTGCAGACTGCGACACAAAAAAAAAAAGAGAGAGAGGTCACATGACCGCGCAGGGGTCCAATCCACATGGAGAAAACAGTTCAAGAGTCTTTGCACAGAAATGTTATCTTATTTGCATATTTACGAGGAATTTAAACTATTTCACCACGCAGGGATTATTTGTTATTTTAAGTTTTTATTATATTGTGCATTAAATGTAGAATAAAAGCTTTTTTATTATTTCTCTGCAAAATGTATTTTTGTTCTAATCATGCCAAAAAAAAAACAACAACAAAAAAAAAAAAAAACTGCTGGATCATCATTTTTCTTTCTTTCTTTTTTTTTCTTTTTTTTTGTGAGGGTTGTAAAAACAGTGCAAGCTGAAAATAGTTTGAAATAGAGGCAGAAAAGGCAAGAAAACAGAGCTGCTTTCAGTCCGGGCTAAGAATAGACTTATCGAGCGCGAGACTCCTGCAGAATAAATATTTACAGAGACATAAAAGCGCAGCCCTGAAACCGGAGATCTATTAAATCTGATTAAATGTCTTTAAAGTCCCACAGGAGGCTCGTCTTTTATAAGAAGCAGCGAAATGAACCACGTGGTAAAATAAATAAAATAATGGCGCGTCAACTAAACGCGTAAAAATGGAGATATTTTTGGCTTCGCTGCAGGCTGCACACGCAAACCCAACCTCCTCCCTCCTCCCTCCTCCTCCTCCCCCCATCCTGACACAGTGAAAGTCGTGTCTCCTCATGGATTGAAGCTGCCTGCCTCGCTTTGACATTGATGTTATAATCTCTAAAAACAATCAATAGACAGGTGACCGCAGAGGACACGCCGACGTGACGGACTACATTATCTCAGGGAGGGATTTCCAATTACGCACGTGGTGGCCCCATAACCCCTCTCTCCCCCTCGCCCCCCCCTTCTGCTGATGCATGCAGCGAATAACCAATCAGATAAGAGGAAAGGGAAAATATCACGTCTTCATTTTCTTGCAATATCTGCCTTTTTTTTTTTTTTTTTGAAGCCAAATCTTCATCTTGGCCTCAGAATAATATTTTATCCTGCTCAATAAATCACTTTTCTAACTGACATAAGTAAAATAGAGATTATCCTAAAAACCAAAACTAAATAAATTCAATCCAAAAAAAGGGGGTCTTAACATTAAAGAAATCTCTGGTCGTGACTCGGTGCCGGCCCGGCCCAGACTCCACAGCCTCAGCGTTTGGACTGAGGCTGTGGGGGGAAGCGAGCTGCGTTATCTGCGCTGCTCAGACATCCGGCAGCCTTTCCCTTCATGGGAAGTCGGGCTTTTTTCTGTTGTTTTTTTTACATTAGAGGAGGGGAGAGGGGCTCGAGCAGCACCACAGAGTCATGTTTGCAGATAAGTTCATCAGAAAAAGCCAAGCTGCGCTGAACTGAGAGTTTATTTATTTTATTTTTGTTGTTGTTGTTGTTGTCCTGCATACAAAAGTCTTAAATACAACTGCAGAAATCGTCAAAGAATGAAATGAGTTGCAGTTTTCTCTTTAATGGAGGCAATGCATCTCCGAATACAGAAACCAAAGCAATCAATGACAAGTGGATCAAACGATAAGAAGAATACGAATAAGAATAATAAGAATAATAAGAATAATAGGAATAAGAATAAAAGCATTGCATTTTTTTTTTTTTTTTTTTTTTTTTGTTAATTTGAAAAAAAATGTGCAGTTTTTTTTTTTTTCTTGTTTTGTTTTGTTTTTTTTCTATGGTAGTATCTGAAAACAGAGACCTGCACTTGTCGAGTCAATTTCCTGCAGCTAATAGGCCTACTTCTTCCTGGAAAGGGGAAAAACAGAGAGAGAGACGGAAACGTCATCAATGGAGAAATGTGGGGGGGGGCACGTACCAGCCGCCGCTTGGGCTTGATGAGGGGGCGATTCTGCCCGTTCATCTTGTGATAGAGTCCGCAGGCGTTACACAGATAGTGACCCGTACCGTCCCGCCTCCACAGGGGGGTCGACGTGGCCCCGCAGTTCACGCACTCTCTACCTTCTGCAAGAGCCACAAAACACGGAGACAGCACCCACGTCACGTCAGAAGGTCCTTCAAACATAGTTACATGTGTATGAATGCGCGTGACGCATGCAAAGTCTGCAGGGAACCAACAAGTCAGTGGGAACGAAAGTGGCTTATAACACGGTAACAACGAGGTAACAGGTGTGAGAATGTGACGTCACGTGATTTCAGGTTTATTTCATTTCAAGCATTTTAAATTCAAATGAGGAGAGTTTTTTTTTTTTGTGTAAATAAATTAGATCCATGAGGTAAAAAGAAGAAGAAGAAGAATTTAAATAAACCACAGGTTAATTACATAGACACAAATAAAATAAAATAATAATAAGACAAGCATCTCTTCAGCAAACATCTCCTTCAAATAAAATAATATTTAAAGAAAGACACAAAAGCTATAATTCAAATATAATAATGATAAGAGAGAGTTTTTATTTCCTTTGTTTTTGAGGGAATCTGACTTTTTCTGCTCTACTGAAACCGACAGGTGAGCTCAGCACCGACAGTGTGATGGTAGCAGCTCATACAGGGGGGGTTAGAGGGGGGGGGGGGGGGAGGCTGAAACAGTCACATTATTTGAAAGCAGAGAGTCTCTCTGCAGCGTTTGGAGCACACTTCCCCTTTTCTTTTATATGCGAGCTGCTTCGTGTCACACGTCTAAATCCGGCTGGTGCCGACTCTTTTTTTTTTTTTTTAGATGTGTCAGACAGACAGAAAGAGAGAGAGAGAGAGAGAGAGACAGGCATGCAGACAGACAGAAGAGAAATGAGTGTGAGAGTCTCTCATTTATCCGTGTGAGAATTGAAACCAGTATTTCTGCTTTTATTTATGTATTTAATTTTTATTATAAAGAACGCGTGCTCTGGCTTTAATATAATAATAACATTAATAATAATATTACTACTAATAATACTAATAGTAATGATAATAATATGAAATCAACTCTGCAGATGGTTTTAAACGCACATTATCCCAGGGTTGATTTATTATTGGCATGAATGGCTGCCGTGGAATAATCCCGCTGATGATGAGCATCAGATAATCCTCTTCTTCTCTAGAGCAGCTGATATTAATCTCATTACAGATTCAATAACACACATATATATATATTATATTATATATTATATATTCTGATTCTGGGTCTCCACTAAAGAACTAAACTGAAACATTTCTCTCCCTCTCTCCGGTTCTTGTTCTCCGCTTCTGCCGGTGTGTGTGTTTTTTTTTGTGACTTTTTTCTCTCCCACTGAATGAACCGGCAGCTTCCGGTGCTGCTCCGCTGGATAAACAATGCGACTGTGGCGCGCGCTGGCCTGACAGTAATGGGATTATCTTCAACATAAACGGGCGACAGAGTTCCCCTCTCTGTCTGCACGAGCTCGGGGCTCGGGGTGGGGGGGTGGGGGGGATTTATATTACAGCAAAACGTTTCGTTTATCTTCATTTATATTCAGAGAAAAACTGTTTATTAATTAAATGAAACACATTTAAAGCCAGAATATATTTTATGATTTCTATCATTGTTGTAAATAAATACATTTAAAAAAAAAAGAACTATAATCATTATTATGATAATTATGATTATTACGATGATGATTATTATGATGATTATTATTATGATTATTACGATGAGGTGGAACATGGCTGCAGATCTGGGAGGGGGAATCATGTTGGATTAATAGAAATAATGGAATGTAGTAAAGCGCACGCCTACCTGAACAGGACCTTGATTTTGGTCTTGTTTTGGAACCATAACTAGAAGGTGACCCACCTATCAGGCTACTTGGTGGGAAGAGGCCTGGGCCGTATTCGGGGACATAAGGTGGGTATGTGGCGATGGGGTGGTGGGCGGAGGAGGACCCTGCTCCGATCGACGCCACGCTCCGGCTGTGGGCCGACTCCAGTTTCATACTCTCGGCCAGGGTCACCTGGTACTTTATGCACTCCTTGTCCTCCTGCCGCCCGGAGCTGCCGGAGCCCGGCGTGGACAGGCCGGGGTCCGGGGATACGTCTTTGGGAGGGGTGGGGGGGAACGTGAAGAGGTGCGGACTGGAGTGGCCGGTGGACAGGGAGGAGGAGGAGGCCGAGGGGTAGACGGAGAGGCTGGCCGGGGAGCCGTGGTGCAGGGGGTTT
>JBBDHG010000553.1:0-10000 GCA_037951165.1 Lophius americanus
ACGGGGGAGAGAGAGAGAGATAGGAGAGCATTCACACCCGGAGAGAGACAGATAGGGGAGCATTCACACCAGGAGAGAGAGAGATAGGGGAGCATTCACACCCGGAGAAAGACAGATAGGGGAGCATTCACACCAGGAGAGAGAGAGAGAGAGACAGATAGGGGAGCATTCACACCAGGAGAAAGACAGATAGGGGAGCATTCACACCAGGAGAGAGAGACAGATAGGAGAGCATTCACACGGGGAGAGAGAGAGAGACAGACAGATTGAACACGTGTGTCTGATGTATTGACGCTCTTCATTGACAGAAGTCTCATCGTTTGTGTCTCAGGGTAAGACGGTGGTCCAGGCGGAGATCGATGCCGCTGCTGAGCTGATTGACTTCTTCAGATTTAATGCCAAACACGCCATTGAGCTGCAGACGCAGCAGCCGTTAGACGCCGCAGGAAGCACTAACACCATGATCTACCGGGGCCTGGAGGTAAGAAGGTCTCACACTCTGCAGAACATCATTCATGGTTCCAGCTCGACGGAATCATTCTACATCTCTCCTGATTGAAGTTATTAACTAACAGCTATCAGACACGGTTTCAGAACCTTTTTCTGGATCTGCATGGACACGGGTTGGTTCTGCATCTTCTCTCCAGTGTCTGGAGCAAAAGTAGTTTTAGTTTTCAGGCAGTCCAGTGACCCATGAAAACCAGCCCTACAGCGCTCGTAAATGTTTCACGTCCATGAGGGGGACACTTCAGCTGCATTACTGCTCCGTAGCAGCAGGTGGCAGTAGAGAGTCGATCAGAGGAGTTTCTGTGAAACAGTGGAATAAAGTCTCTGATCCAATGCTGCATCCGTCTGACATGCAGGAGGCTCCCCCCTAAACGCTGCGTACGCACTCCACAGGCTGGACGCCACTTTCTACGCCCTCAGTCATGTTTAGAAAAACAAGCTTGATGGGAGACTGTGCGTCTGACCTCTGACCCCTGCGTGCGCACGAGACCGGAGTAACGCTGAGACTACGGTTATTTAATGAAACAAGAAAAACTATTAACTAAATCAATACCAGCGTGTAACATCGTTCCTTATTAAAGCACTCAAACCAGTTTGACAAGAGTAATCAAAGAGAAGTCTCAGGTGTTTCTGTCATCTGACAACATTTACAGGTTATTGAAGTTCATTCTCGTAATGATTAAGCCAACCGTCGGAGAGACTGGAGCCGTTTGTGATCCTCAGGCGGCAGATACGAGCCAGCTTCTCATCATAGATCCTAACCCTCGTTTGGTAGAGTTTATTATAGGGTTATTATAGATATTGAGGTTATTCCTGTACTTACAGCCTGATGAATGTAAATGTGGTGTTTTTGTTGATAAAACGCCTGTTGTCGTGTGATAAGACGTGTCCTCAGCTGCTGTCAGAGGGGGACGGGGGACGGGCTGGACACTGTTTGTCCAGCCTCGTCCGTCTGGTCTCCTAAAACGACTGTTTGTCACATGGACAAAAGTCTTTTTGTGCATCAATGCTCTGAAGGAAAACACAAATATCTGAATAGGAGATATTTTATTACTGTAACCATGGAAACGGAACTGCTTATTGATGTTGAGTTTCAGCAGGGATGTGTGCCGACGCATCACGATAAAAATCGTCCTTCGTGAAAAGAGATGTACGGGGGAGAAGATGGGGTTCAGAGATCAGATGTTTCTGCTCGGCCAGAATCAGTCATGGCAGCAAAGACAGATTGACTCCGGCTCTAAAATCTGCATCTGTAGATTTCACTGAACGTACAAACTCTGTCTGCGGATATTTAACTGTTTTGATCCTTCTGAGAGATTCTGTTAAAGATATTCCTCAGTAGCTCTTGAGCACCAAGGTGACTGTAATAATGTTATCACGGTCATATTCAAAGCTACAGCGCCCCCTGTGGTCAGCTCAGGCATAACAAGTAGCCTTCTGGCTGATTAAACCCGTGTCCTTTTAGAAACCATTCCAGGACTCGACGACAAGACAGAAAGATGAAAACCTACGATCTTTTCTTCCATGAGCTCAAAGCTGATAGTTCCCATTAAAGATAGGATTTTAGACTAACTCATTAAAGATAGGATTAAAACTGCGTACGGATGTAAAGTCAAACCTTCAGCTCATAATAACGCGTCTCTCTGCACCTCAGGGTTTCGTCGCCGCCGTGGCTCCATTCAACTTCACTGCCATCGGTGGAAACCTGGCAGGAACCCCAGCTATGATGGTGAGTGTCAACCTGCGTCTCTCTTCTCTCCTCCAGTGAGAATGTCACCGCCGCGTACCCAACAGGACATCCGGACGACCCGGCAGCCTAGGAGGCGTGGCCTCTGAGCCGACTCATCGTGTAGAGAGAGAGAAATGTTAGCGCTGGCTGTTTGCAGACCGACACGTCGCCCCCAGAAAATAATTTAGAACTGTGGTGACTTCCCACCTAGCGCCATCATCGGGTCAGCTTGTTTGTCTGTCACCTGATTAGTGACAAATCAGCCTCAGCTGTATTTAAAATGCTCACAAACTAGAGAAGGAGACCCGGGTCTGTTATTGGACGTACAGAAGGTTCTTCTTACCACATAAAAGTTTATTTACTCCTAACTCAGCAGAGCTGCTGGTCTTTTTCAGGGTAATGTGGTTCTATGGAAGCCCAGTGACGCCGCCATGTCTGCCAGCTACGCCGTCTACAAAGTCCTGAGGGAGAGTGGTCTGCCCCCAAACATCATCCAGTTTCTACCAGCTGACGGTCCAGTGTTTGGAGACGCCATTACCTCCTCGGAGCATCTGGCAGGCATCAACTTCACCGGCAGCGTCCCGTAAGGAGAATTCTCCAATCTGAGTTTAAGAAGAAAGAACAACCTTGTAAAAATAATAAGAGTAAAACACTTCAGATGTTAAAGGTAGACTGAAAAACAGCTGTGACGCTCATTTAGAGTCTTTATACCCCACCCACTGACAGGTAACATTGTAACCAGGTAATATACCCCACCCACTGACAGGTAACATTGTAACTGGGTAATATACCTCACCCACTGACAGTTTATCAGGTAATATACCCCACCCACTGACGGGTAACATTGTAACCAGGTAAAATACCTCACCTACTGACAGGTAACCAGGTAATAAACCCCACCCACTGACGGGTAACATTGTAACCAGGTAATATACCCCACCCACTGATAGGTAACATTGTAACCAGGTAATATACCCCACCCACTGATAGGTAACATTGTAACCAGGTAATATACCCCACCCACTGACGGGTAACATTGTAACCAGGTAAAATACCTCACCTACTGACAGGTAACCAGGTAATAAACCCCACCCACTGACGGGTAACATTGTAACCAGGTAATATACCCCACCCACTGATAGGTAACATTGTAACCAGGTAATATACCCCACCCACTGATAGGTAACATTGTAACCAGGTAATATACCCCACCCACTGATAGGTAACATTGTAACCAGGTAATATACCACACCCACTGACAGGTAACCAGGTAATATACCCCACCCACTGACAGGTAACCAGGTAGTCAATGTTTGTCTGACTTCACCTTTCAGTGGTCATAATGTTAAGGCTGATGGTTGTCGTGTCCTCAGTGCTGCATCACATGGACCTTTTATTGAACCATTTGTTTGGATCTGTTTTCAGGACCTTCAAGCATCTGTGGAAGCAGGTGGCCCAGAACCTGGATACCTATAAGGTCTTCCCCCGACTGGCTGGAGGTGAGCAGAACCAATCTCAAACCAGCGTTAGTCACAAACCTGTCTGTCTACCTGCCTGTCTGTCTGAGGGAGACGAGGGGAGGGTTTCACTCAGATGTTGAACCGCTCCTTCAACCCCAGTCTTCATGGTCCAACATCAATGAATGGTCTGTGCTGGTTTTCAGAGTGCGGCGGGAAGAATTTCCACTTCGTCCACAAGTCGGCGGACGTGGAGAGCGTGGTGAAGGGGACGATTCGCTCAGCGTTTGAGTACGGAGGTCAAAAGTGTTCAGCCTGTTCCAGGATGTACGTCCCAGACAGCCTTTGGCCGCAGGTCCGACAGGGGCTGCTGGACATTCACAGACAGCTGACCGTGAGAGACGTGAGTCCAGAACCTGCTGAGAAGCACACGCTTCTTCACCACCACACGCTTCATCACCTGAAAGTCTGCTGACGTCAGTCTGAAACTTACAATTAAAATGTAAAAGTTTGATCTGAACGAGGCTTTGACTTTGACTCATTCTTTCTTTCTCCCTCAGCCGGTTGAGGACTTCAGCACCTTTTTCTCCGCCGTCATCGATGAAAAGGTAGAGCCTTTCTTAACCTGTCCCTGCTGTAAGTGTCCCCGCTGTAAGTGTCCCCGCTGTAAGTGTCCCCGCTGTAAGTGTCCCCGCTGTAAGTGTCCCCGCTGTAAGTGTCCCCGCTGTAAGTGTCCCCGCTGTAAGTGTCCCCGCTGTAAGTGTCCCCGCTGTAAGTGTCCCCGCTGTAAGTGTCCCCGCTGTAAGTGTCCCCGCTGTAAGTGTCCCCGCTGTAAATGAGAGGGTTTCTGTTTTCTCCCGTAGTCGTTTGCGAGGATAAAGAAGTGGCTGGACCACGCAAAGTCCTCGCCTCATTTAAAAGTCATCGCTGGAGGACACTGTGATGACAGCAAGGGTTACTTTGTTGAACCCACCATCGTGGAGAGCACAGACCCACAGGACGCCATGATGAAGGAGGTACAGACCGGGTTCTAGAGGAGATCTAGTCTTAAAGTCAGGATTTACACTGAAATCAGATTCTGTCCTTTTTTACACCCTCATTTATTATTTTTGACCTATGGACATTTCAAATCATGATTTTTATTATTATTCAGAGCCTTCAAAATGTTTCCTCTTTTATAAAACTATTTATAATTCTTCCTCTTTAATGAACGATTCCAATCAGCTGTTCAACATCCAGCATGCACACTGTCTCACGCCGTCTCACGCCGTCTCACGCCGTCTCACGCCGTCTCACGCCGTCTCACGCCGTCTCTCGCTGTCTCACGCCGTCTCACGCGGTCTGACGCCGTCTCACGCGGTCTGACGCTGTCTCACGCCGTCTGACGCTGTCTCACGCCGTCTCACGCTGTCTCACGCTGACTCACGTAAACCCTCTCTCTTTTTGAGTTGTATGTGTTCCTGCCCAGAGTTGTGATGTAATGTAAACACCGGGTCAGTAAAGATCCGATCAGTCAAAATGCTCGCCGAGTTGGTGACCACATATCTTGTGTGGTGAAGCGTTGTCTCAACCTGTCTCTTCACCAGTTGCTGACGGCTCTGGTCGTCAGTCTGGCAGCTGGACTGGACCCGGCATGAACATTAGCTCTCTTCAGGTCCTTAGCTAGCTTTGTAAATCTGCGGTTGACGGATGTGACTGCTCTGGATCAGCTCTGGATCAGCTCTGGATCAGCTCTGGATCAGCTCTGGATCAGCTCTGGACGGCTGACCGGCTGCACAAAACTCACCATGAAGCCTCGCTTTGGTGGCCAGCCCACAACACCTCTGTATCTTACCAGGCCCACAGCAGCAGTGGTCTGTCCCCGGAAGCCCCCACCCCCCCTGCGTTGTACAAACATTTCCCCCGATTGAACTCCTCCCATTAAATCTGGCTTTACAGTGTATCAGGGAAAACTGGTGTTTTTTGTACAAAAGCTCCCCCTAGTGAGTAAATACGATAAATATGAGGGAGTTCTTCAGGCTGCAGGAGTGTGAGGACATCCAGCTGCTACCTAAGACCCCCAGACCGCTGAAGAACGATCAACACCCACCCCACCCATCGCTCTTCTGACTGTGCTTTGGTGCTCCTCACTGCTCCTCACTGCTCCTCAGGTGACAGCTGATCTCCTGGTTCCTGCATTTTGAGCCGTGTTGTTGGAGTGAAGGCAGAGAGGCGATAGAAGGCGGAGTCTCCGCTGTGGGTCTGACATCAAACCCGTTTGTTCGTCCGTTCACCTGCTGACTAACACTTTTATTACAAGTCCAACAACAAACATGTTGGTACTGATTAAAGGATGCTACCAATCAGCTGATTCAAACAGTGTGGAACCAGTTTCAACTGTAATCATCTGACGATTACCATCTCTGGTTCTGGTTCTGGTTCTCATCACAGACTGGCAACCAGAGCCGGAGGAACAGAATCTGCTCCTGTTCTTCAAACCGCTAACAGACGGCGTTGACTTATGAACATGTTTGTGTGTCTGCAGGAGATCTTCGGACCCGTTCTGACCGTTTATGTTTATCCTGAAAACAACTACAGAGAGATTCTACAGCTGATAGACAACACCTCGCCGTACGCCCTGACCGGAGCCGTGTTCGCCAACGACCAGTAAGACCCGTTCCACCACTAACACACGATGGTAGGACCAGTAGGCTGAAGGGGGACTCTGTGGTCACCTAGGACCTAGTCTAACCTAGTCCTAGAACAGACTGATGAGGTCATAGGAACAGTTAGGTTGAGTCACTGTGGGATCTGATCCTAAAACAGACTGATGACATCATAGACACAGTTAGGTTGAGTCACTATGGGATCTGATCCTAGAGCAGACTGATGACATCATAGACACAGTTAGGTTGAGTCACTGTGGGATCGGATCCTAGAACAGACTGATGACATCATAGACACAGTTAGGTTGAGTCACTGTGGGATCTGATCCTAGAACAGACTGATGACATCATAGACACAGTTAGGTTGAGTCCCTATGGGATCTGATCCTAGAGCAGACTGATGACATCATAGGAACAGTTAGGTTGAGTCACTATGGACTCTTTGGGATTATTAATGAATCACATTTAATGTGAGGAGTTCAGTCTGGGGTCTTGGGTACAACACAGGGGGTTGGGGGCTCTTGGGAGGACAGCTGTTTTGACCGGTGACATCCTGAACTTCCTGCTGCAGGACTGTGATTGAAGATGCAGCCAAAGCCCTGAGGAACGCCGCGGGGAACTACTACGTGAACGATAAATCCACCGGCTCCGTTGTCGGCCAGCAGCCGTTTGGCGGCGCCAGAGCTTCAGGTAAGGCTTCCTACCTGAACCCATCTCGCTGGAGATGACGGCGGCGAGGATGTTGGCTGATGAGCGAGTGTCACGTCTTCTCTTCATGCAGGAACCAACGACAAACCCGGAGGTCAGCACTACGTCCTGAGGTGGACGTCGCCGCAGGTGGTGAAGAGGACCTACTTCCCCCTCAAGGAGTGGAAGTACCCCTACATGGGCTGAGAGGAGGCCGCCGCCGCCGCCGGTCCAATCAGATCCGTCCCTGCGTCTGCTGATTGTCGACCCCTACGTTAACATCCTCTTCATCTGCACTGAACCCGAACATGAATGTACCGGACCGACTGTCTTCCAGCTCTGACCCCCTTAGCACTTCAGCACCATGTTACTGTGACCGTTGGGTTCTGCTGCCTTCCTCGCTGTCTACCGTCTCAAACCTCTGAATAATCCACCAGAACCTGTCGGTTCTGAATGATCCTGATCCTGATCCTGATACTGATACTGATATTTGAAGTTTGATGGAGGTTTTAATGAATTCCCTGTTTTGTGACGTTAAAGGAATCTTTAGCCATGTCTCACATAAAATAAATACTTTTAGGTCGGTATGATAAAAGTCTGCTGCACCGATAATAACGTTCTAATATTTATTAATTCTAAAAGAGGTTCTGACCCTGAATAAGTAATAAGAATTCTTGTTCTGTTTTAGACGTGAAGTTTCTGTGGACCCGTCCTGAAAGCTGCTCTGAATGTTTTCAATCACCGATGATGAGGGGTTCTGGTCGGGCCTGTTGTCCACGGACTCTTCTCCCTTTTTATGATTCTGCTGACTTCAGAGACATTGCATTGACCTACTGCATGTCCTCAATGTGCCTCATCTGGTTACACTGTAGATTTACTCTTCATTTTTGACAATAAGTATTAAATTATAACCAAATGTGTTTCATCGTGACGTCTGACTGCATCACTGCTGAGGAGTCCAGAACCCACATCCATAAATGATGATTCTTCTTCATCGTGGTCTTCATCTCTGCTGCTGCAGAAGCTCCTCGCTTCAGCTCTCATCTCAGCCGTAACATTAAAACCACTTATGTTCCAGACAACAAAAGGTTCCTTCTGAAACATGAGGGGTTGTCATGTTTTTAATGTCCCTCTAGCAGAGGAAGGAATGAAGGACGTGGACGAGCAGAGAGACACTCGGACCACCGGTTTGCTGCAGTGTGAACAGAACCCAGATATTATCTCTGATCAAACTGAGTCTTATTTTACATCGGTTTAAATTTGGTGTTTTGTTCAGTAACTGATCGTCCGTCAGCCTTAACATTAAGGAACATTAAACGTACCGGAAAGAACAGGAAATGAAACTGTTGGAGAGAATTTTTCACCAAAGGTCTGAGTGAGGAGCATAGAGCCGAACACATGAAGAGGAAGAAACAAAGTAGGCTCAGAGGTTTGTTCTCTGTGCTTTATCTAATTTTCTGAAGTTCTTGCCACTGACACCCCCCCCCCCCCCCCCCTCTATAAGTACATCATTTAAAAAAACATTATGTATGACATTTATACATTCCATTGCACGAAGTGTAGTTAATTATTGCTACAGTTACTATTATCACTATAATAATACTCATCGTTATAATGATAATTAATTTAAGTATATAATAATGATAATATGTTTACATTCTGTTTAAATTCTTCAGTGATGTTTCTCCTTTGATCTTTACAGGAGGTCATTCGTGTGTGCTTTTTTATTCTTTTCTATGTATTTGGGGCCCATAGTGTGTTTCATTTCTTGTTTTATGAAGACTCCGTGTACCTAAAGTAACATTTCACCATGGGGACAAATTAAGTTTTAAATCTAATTCAGTTTTCCAAAATGTTTTTCTTTCGCGTTTTGTCAGGTAGCTGATATTTGTCCCTGCTGTCTCTCCGTAGCGAGAGGCGGTGACAGTTGTGGACTCAACTAGCCGTTAGCCGGTGACAACGGCAGCCTGAATAGGAGCTTTTCTCTCCTTTAGACCGGAGAACAGCAGACACAGACGGGCTACTGCTGCAGACGGACTCCGCGGAGCAGAAAGTAGCGGTAGGAGCTGCTGCTAGTTAGCTGCTAGCGGCTAGCTGACAGATGCTAACTGCTGGCTAGCAAAACACTGTCAGTATCCGAGAGTCGCTAGCAGCCCTGAACATCTCTAAAACCTTACAGCCTTACTCACTTTGGGTTTATGAACTTCGTTTATTAACTTAATCAACATCTCATAATGTGTTTGGCTAACGTTAGCCAGGTAGCCCTGCTTTGGTTTAGCTCCTGTGGCTAATTCACATCATGTAAGTATTTTGTAAACAGCTGATCATCCTGAGGTGAGACTGAAGAGCTCTGACCTTTGACCTTAGTCAAACAGGTAGGACTGACAGCCGATGTTTCATGCCTCTGCAGCCTCATGCAGTTAAAGTATCAATCATAGTGGTGTACTTAAAGTAGTAACTAAGTTACTTAAGTACTCTACATCGGGAGTAACTAAGTACTCAAGTACTCTCAGGTTCTCAGATTGTTTCTACTGTATCCTACTGTATGTTTGTGTATATTATATGTACATATATACACATATACATGATGTCAGTTTAAGTATTTTCACTTTATCTTTATTTAAATTAAAGGGATGGACTGTGGAAAGGATTAATGAAGTATTCTGAGTTACTCTGTAGTCGGTTACATCACCTTAGGGTGTCATGGGTGGGCTGGAGGAGCTCTATCTTGTGTTTATCATGTTTTATGAAGACGGTCGTATTACAGAGTTAATTCCTGCCCGTTTGGTCATAATCTGATTCACACAATCGACTCATTCAGGGAGGATGAAGTCTTCTCTTTCTTGTTTGGACAGAAATGCTTTCATTCATTCTTGCTGTTTGAAGGAGGCTGGTTTCTCCATCTAACTGTTAAAAGCACATTTCTGGACGTATTTGTAAGTTTTAGCTTCAGCGCTGTTGAGCATCAGCTTTTG
>JBBDHG010000553.1:15000-25000 GCA_037951165.1 Lophius americanus
ATCCATGACACGATACTCTTCATCTATGACACGATACTCTTCATCCATCACACGATACTCTTCATCCATGACACGATACTCTTCATCCATGACACGATACTCTTCATCCATGACACGATACTCTTCATCCAAGACACGATACTCTTCATCCATGACACGATACTCTTCATCCATCACACGATACTCTTCATCCATCACACGATACTCTTCATCCATCACACGATACTCTTCATCCATGACACGATACTCTTCATCCAAGACACGATACTCTTCATCCATGACACGATACTCTTCATCCATCACACGATACTCTTCATCCATCACACGATACTCTTCATCCATGACACGATACTCTTCATCCATCACACGATACTCTTCATCTATGACACGATACTCTTCATCCATCACACGATACTCTTCATCCAGGACACGATACTCTTCATCCATCACACGATACTCTTCATCCATCACACAATACTCTTCATCCATCACACGATACTCTTCATCCATGACACGATACTCTTCATCCATGACACGATACTCTTCATCCAGGACACGATACTCTTCATCCAGGACACGATACTCTTCATCCAGGACACGATACTCTTCATCCAGGACACGATACTCTTCATCCAGGACACGATACTCTTCATCCAGGACACGATACTCTTCATCCATCACACGATACTCTTCATCCATCACACGATACTCTTCATCCATCACACGATACTCTTCATCCATGACACGATACTCTTCATCCAAGACACGATACTCTTCATCCAGGACACGATACTCTTCATCCATGACACGATACTCTTCATCCAAGACACGATACTCTTCATCCATGACACGATACTCTTCATCTATGACACGATACTCTTCATCCATCACACGATACTCTTCATCCAGGACACGATACTCTTCATCCAAGACACGATACTCTTCATCCATGACACGATACTCTTCATCCATGACACGATACTCTTCATCCATGACACGATACTCTTCATCCAAGACACGATACTCTTCATCCATGACACGATACTCTTCATCCATCACACGATACTCTTCATCCATCACACGATACTCTTCATCCATCACACGATACTCTTCATCCATGACACGATACTCTTCATCCAAGACACGATACTCTTCATCCATGACACGATACTCTTCATCCATCACACGATACTCTTCATCCATCACACGATACTCTTCATCCATGACACGATACTCTTCATCCATCACACGATACTCTTCATCTATGACACGATACTCTTCATCCATCACACGATACTCTTCATCCAGGACACGATACTCTTCATCCAGGACACGATACTCTTCATCCATCACACGATACTCTTCATCCATCACACGATACTCTTCATCCATCACACGATACTCTTCATCCATGACACGATACTCTTCATCCAAGACACGATACTCTTCATCCAGGACACGATACTCTTCATCCATGACACGATACTCTTCATCCAAGACACGATACTCTTCATCCATGACACGATACTCTTCATCTATGACACGATACTCTTCATCCATCACACGATACTCTTCATCCAGGACACGATACTCTTCATCCAAGACACGATACTCTTCATCCATGACACGATACTCTTCATCCATGACACGATACTCTTCATCCATGACACGATACTCTTCATCCAAGACACGATACTCTTCATCCAGGACACGATACTCTTCATCCATGACTCCCACTCTCTTTGTTCTCATCATTGTCTTCTCTGGCACAGGAAGCCTCTCGGTTTCCAGGACCTCGGGGCTCACCTGGAGAAGCTGTTGTCTGAGGGGGAACCTGCTGAGGACTCCAGAGGTAAAGGTCCTCACACCCACAGAGGAGACAGATGTTTCAGCGGCTTGTCAGACGGAGAGCTGGAGGCCTGAGATGAGAGACTCTGGATTTCTGGTTCCAGAACAGCTGATCTGAGTTTGTTCAATCTACTCAGAGTTTATAAAGTGGTGCAGGTTGATTGAAGACGATTAAAAGCCATCATCAATTTGGCTCAGAAACTGTCATTCACCATGGCAACCATTGGGACGCCGTGATCGCCATAATCACAACACCTGAGCAGGAAGTTGTAATGAGCTCGCCAACAGATCATTAGGAAGAAAAGGGAAGAAAACTGAGCCGGAGAGGGTTGCTGGAAAGAGGGACATGGGGGAAAGGGGTCACCTGACCGCTCTGCTTCAGGCTCAGGAGGAGGAGTCAGGAACAAACTCGGGCTTAGCTGAAGAAAACCTGCCAGCCAGTAGGTTAGCTTCACAGAGTAAGTTACCATGGTAACTGAGTCAGACTCCAACCTAGCTCGTTATCTGGAACAGAAAAGCCAGAGTTTCCCTCATCCCAGGCTTAACAAACCCAGAGTTTCCCTCATCCCAGGCTTAACAAACCCAGAGTTTCGCTCATCCCAGGCTTAACAAACCCAGAGTTTCCCTCATCCCAGGCTTAACAAACCCAGAGTTTCGCTCATCCCAGGCTTAACAAACCCAGAGTTTCCCTCATCCCAGGCTTAACAAACCCAGAGTTTCCCTCATCCCAGGCTTAACAAACCCAGAGTTTCGCTCATCCCAGGCTTAACAAACCCAGAGTTTCCCTCATCCCAGGCTTAACAAACCCAGAGTTACCCTCATCCCAGGCTTAACAAACCCAGAGTTACCCTCATCCCAGGCTTAACAAACCCAGAGTTACCCTCATCCCAGGCTTAACAAACCCAGAGTTTAACTCATCCCAGGCTTAACAAACCCAAAGTTTCCCTTTTCTCAGGCTTAAATAAATCAGAGTCTCCACTAATCTTGCTTCCTGAAATATCCCCCAGCTGTTCTGGAACCCAAACCTCAAAGTTTAACACTGAGCTCTGGGTTGATCAACCCTGAGATGAGAAACTCTGAGTTTGTTAATCCTGCTTGAGGTCATCGTTTGGCGAAAGTCAATTTTCCCCTCAACCCGCAGAAGCTACTGCTGAGGTGGTCTCTGTAGCCCGGCTCTCCTCTTTAACCGGGTCTCCCTCACATTTGGTCCCCTGGTTCAAGTTTTGGTGCTGGTTAGGTCCGATCCGGGCGTCGCCCCTGGATCAATCAAACACTGGTGTCTGACTTGAAAGAGTAAATGTGATCTTCTTCCTGTTCCTCAATGCTTCATGCAGCTTCTGTGTTTGTGCAGATGAGCCGGCAGAAGGTCGTCTGGGCCCTCAGCCGGTGGTTCTGGACCACACCAGCGGCTTTGAAGGACTTCTGTTTGTAGACGATGATCTACTGGGGGTGAGAGCGACCGTCCACTCCTGATATTCAAACCTGTCTGTGCTGATGTGTGTGTAGAAGCTGCTCTTCTCTCTCCCTCGAGCTTCACGTGATCTCAGTGTTTGGAGACAGATGGAAGTAGTGGACCTCAGTGAGGAGCTTCTCTTCCACCAGTGGACCAAAACTAAGTATTCCTCCTGGACCGATCTGAAGCGGTGACTCTGGAACGAAGGTTCTAAAGAAGTCTGGCTTCGGTTTGGTCTTCAAACACTGAGATGTTTCATGGTGCTTCAGCGGCAGAAACGTGTCTCAGAGACGGCAGACCGTCCCGATGCGTGGCGTCCTGTGGGCGCTACGCCGCGCTGACGGCAACAGCAGGATCTTATGATGGAGCTCATGGCGTTTGTTTCTGCTGCTTAACTTCTACAGGACGACCTGAAGATTGTTGACCTCTGAAAGGGAAACTGTTTAATCCTGTGGTTCTGACTAATCTTTAAAAACACAACTCCTGTAGGTCCTCCTCCTCCTCCTCATCTTTATGTGTGAATGGTTCTTCTAGGTGATCGGTCACAGCAACTTCAGCTCCATCAGAGCCACAACATGCGTCTACAAAGGTAAAACACGACTCCGCCCACAATCTCTCACTGACTTTATCCCAAACATTTGTTTCCGCATTCTCTCCGGTTCTCGCGGTGGTTCTCGTGGTGGTTCTCGTGGTGGTTCTCGTTGTGGTTCTCGTGGTGGTTCTCGTCCTGGTTCTCGTCTTGGTTCTCGTCCTGGTTCTCGTCGTGGTTCTCTGGGGTCTTCTGCCCGGCAGCAGGTCCGACCAGCCTCTGATGATGACCCGTAGTTTTATGGACCAGAGTTGAATTAGAGGAAAGGTGTTCAGGTTCTGAACCTGCAGCTGTTTCATCCAGAATTAAAACCTTGAACGGTTCCAGAATCTCAGCGTCTCGTTATTCGTGAGGAAGAATCACATCTAAAACACGAGAGCGCGTCCTTCCAGGATGTCAGGCAGAAGGTTGGGACTCTCCTTAAACTCCTCTGAAGACCGGTTTACAAGGACCCCTTTGTTCTGAACACGATCAGCAGAAAAGTCTCATCAGAATCAAACGGCTGCCTTCAGGATGAGACTTCATTTGTCTGCGGGGGACAGTCTGAGTCCTTTAGGTTTGTTCTTAATACAAACTGACCAAAGGTTAGGTGTGAAAGTCAGAAGTAAAGAAGTCCACAAACACGTCGGAGAACCTTTGACCTTTGTTCATGATGGGATCTGGGTCTTCAGAATAAAAGCGCGTGACGAAGAGATCCTGCTTTAAACGTTAACTTGAGTTTTCTGGTGAGAACAACAACACCACCTCACTGATACTTTCATGTTTGCTAACGCCATGATGATGTAACCTTAGTCAGAGTAAAACCACTCTGAGGTACCGACAAGGTGAGGTAAGGAAGTAAACCTGAGTTCTTATCGGCTGTTTGTTCATTAAAGCATCACAGTAGGAGAAGAAACATGACAGACGCCACCCTCTGATAAATCTCCTGGGGGATTGGTCGTTTTCGTGCTCGTCTCTCAGCTGCTTCAAGTGTCGGCGCCTGTAGACATCCCTTCTGATGAGAGCGCTGCTCATGTACAAACATCAAACAGGAAACGTGTCCATGTAAGATCAGCTCATGTCGTCTGGTTCCTGTCTGCAGGGAAGTGGGCGTATGAGGTGCTGATCTCCTCCCAGGGTCTGATGCAGATCGGCTGGTGTACCCTCAACTGTCGCTTCAACCAGGAGGTAGAGTCCCACCTACAGGAACATCAAACTCAGGACGGACAAGGGTGAGATTGTAGAAGAAGTAACGGCCCCTCTGTGCTTCATCCTCAGGAGGGGGTGGGCGACACCCCTGACTCATACGCTTACGACGGGAACAGAGTCAGAAAATGGAACGTGACCACCACCAACTATGGAAAGGTAACATGTTCTACTTTGGAGAAGACGTAGTCCCACAATGGTGGATTCTGATGCTGTTTTTGTCCCGTCAGTCGTGGGCGGCTGGAGACATCGTCAGCTGCCTCATAGACCTGGACGAGGGGACCATCACCTTCTGCCTGTAAGTAGATTAACTTCCTTCTGTTCAGTTTCTGGATTCAGAGCCAGTCCTCCCTCACGTCTGCTCTCTGGATCTGAAGCTACAGCCAGCAGCTGTTAGCATATCTTAGCATAAAGACTGGAAACAGGTGGGAACTGCCAGGCTGGCTCACTCCAACGGCGGCCATGTTCCTGCAGAACCTCAGAAGACCCAACCGGTCTTAAAAAAAGAACCAAAATCTTTTTCACTTTGTGACGCCTGCTTTGTTTGACATTGGTGACATTAGTGTTGTGTTTTGTCTCAAACATGTGACCAGCTGACTGTCCTGTGGGATTCATAGTGAAGAATTCTCTCAGCTGAGAAACTCTGAGTTATTGGCTCACAGAACCGCTTATCTGAGCTGGTCCATCAACTCTGAGTTTGTTAAGTCTGAGTTAAACTGGTGCAGGAGGACGATCAGAAGGGATCATCACTGGAGGTTAGAGACTGTGATTCACCATGGCAACCAGTGAGAAGCTACAGTTACTACAGCAACCAGTGAGAAACTACAGTCACCATGGCAACCAGTGAGAAGCTACAGTCACCATGGCAACCAGTGAGAAGCTACAGTCACCATGGCAACCAGTGAGAAGCTACAGTCGCTACGGCAACCAGTGAGAAGCTACAGTCGCTACGGCAACCAGTGAGAAGCTACAGTTACCATGACGACCAGTAAGAAGCTATGGTCGCTATGGCAATCAGTGAGAAGCTATGGCATGACCAAACTCAGAGTTGTCCTCTTCTCAGGGTTAACAAACTCAGAGTTCCCCCTAAAGCTGCGTTCTGAATCAGCCCTCTGCTGTAGCTGCTGAGCTGAATGTGTTTGTTGTTGTTGTTGTTGTTTGTTTAGGAATGGCCAGTCTCTGGGTACCGCGTTCACCAGCATCAAGACGGGTCCAGGTGTGGCTTATTTCCCCGCCATCAGCCTCTCCTTCAAAGAGTCGGTGGCCTTCAACTTTGGCAGCAGACCCCTCAGATATCCTTCTCAGTCAGACCCACGACTCAGAGACCCCCATCAAGTGTTTATTCCACATTTCCATGTTTGCTGTAGAACACATGCAGAGGTCACCGGCAAAACCACGACCTTCAACACGAAGGTCACAACATGAAAGCAACAACAAATAATCATAGAACGTGAGAAAGAACGTGTTTGAGAGTTAAAATCAGCCTCAGCTCTTCTCTGAAACATGAAGTCAATGTTTGTCCTTAACCCGAGTGGGACTCACGTACCCCGTGGACGGATACCTGCCCCTCCAGAACCCCCCCACTGCAGACCTGATGAAAGCTCAGAAACTCCTGGGCTACATCAAGAACCTGCTCTCCACCGAAATCGATGTTCAGGTAGGAAGAGCAGCCGACAATCATCATCATCACCATCATCATCATCATCATCATCATCATCATGTTGGATATGGGTCAATAATTCATGACCTGTCATGTTTATAAAGTTGGGGCTTTAAATCACCTGATATATCAAAAACTATTTCAAGCATCATTTTCAAAGTTTATCCCCACATAGACCTTAGTGTGTGGAAGAACTGGAGTGATTTTGGTGGAGGTGGGTTGGGTCTAAATTTCTCTCCTATGAATTGACTCCAGGAAATCCGTCCTGTTTTATTCCTGAAGTCAGAAAAAAGAGTTCAGTGTATTTATCTTCAGGGGATTCGGGGCTCTTCCTGGTAGTGTTGAAGTAAAACCGTCTCTGAGGTAAAGGTCAGGATGATGTTTGTGTTTGTCCTTCTACTGCGGGTTGAATGAACTTCCTGTTTCCTCTGTGTTTGTGGTTTGCCGGTTGCAGGAGGAGAGGCTGCTGGAGAGAGACTGTGCTCTCTGGAGGCTTCATGGAGACCCCACAGTCCTCATCACCCTGGCTCACATCTTCAACCACTTTGCTCCTCTCATGGTGAAGAAGCTCTCTGCGTCTCTGTCCTCCTCATAGTCTCTGGTTCTGTCTGGGCCGGGTGGCTACCACAGGGTCCGGGGGTGAAGGTGTCACACTGTGACATCATGTGATGGTTCCGGCATGCAGCTTTCATTTGTCGTGAAATAACGTGTTTGCAGCTCCTGCATCATAATCAGAGTTCAAGAAGGTGGAAGGATCCGTCCGAACCCTCGGCGTCTCTGCTGGACACGCACACGCCTAGTGGAATACAGAACATCCAATCACCAGCCCAAAGTTCTGAGGGGTGTCCCTGGAGAAAACCGATCCATCTTTTAGATCAGCTGGTGTGAACCCACCAGGATCCAGAGTCTTGTTCCCGGCTGTGGGAGCAGCAAGGTCATGGTGGCCATTGTTTATTAAAGGGCGTTATCTTCAGACCGGGAGACGATTACGTCCTGATCACAAGATAACAGAGAAGAACAACTTGATTATATTGAAGGTTCTAGAGGAGTAATGAGTTCTTGTGAAAGAGTCTGGATGTGGTTCTTTACACGTTTGAACGTTGTGAAGGTCTTTTCCTACAAACACAGAACACTAGATGATTGGATGAAAGCAGCTTCCTGTTTGTTCCTGCAGTGTAAAGTTTACCTGGTGGAGGACGTGCTGATGAACTTCCTGTTAGGGATTCTGGAGGGAGGAGGGTCCGTCGATGAACACCCGCTGATACAACAGTTACTGGATCTGTTCTGGCTACTGATGGAGGTCAGCACACACACACACACACACACACACACACACACACACACACACACACACACACACACACACACACACACACACACACACACACACACGCACACACATGTACATACGTATATATACACACACACACACACACACATGTACATACGTATATACACACACACACGCACAGGTACACACACACACACACACATATACATACGTATATACACACACACTCACACGCACGTGTATATATACACACATGTACACACACACACACACACACACATGTACATACGTATATACACACAGACACACACACACACACACGTGTATATATACACACATGTACACACACACACACACGCACAGGTAAACACACACACACTCACACACACATGGGTATATATACACATACATGTATACCCACACTCACGCACACACTCACTCACTCACTCACTCACTCACTCACTCACTCACTCACTCACTCACTCACTCACTCACTCACTCACTCACTCACTCACTCACTCACACATGGTGCTGGACTGCAGACGTCTGACGGAACCGTGTGAGGGTCTGGACCTGAGGACTGGTCACAGCTAATTGGGACGTGTCTCTGCAGGACTATGAAGTCAACGAGTGTCTGAAGCAGCTGATGATGTCTCTGCTGAGGGCCTACCGCTTCTCACCCATCATCCCCGACCTGGGCTTCCAGGTAGGACGCCGCCGTGTTCCTGGTTCTGGTCCTGGTCCTGAGAATCTGTGATCCTTGTGAAGTTAATGCATGTCTTTATTGTGTACACTGGTACTGGTAGTTCTGCTCCACCTGATGATCTGAGCAGACCACCTGCACCGACTAAAGCAGACGTGTCCTCCGGTTGGAGGGGAGGAGGATGTCTCCGTCCTCCTCTGACGATGTGAACATTTGTGTGGAGTCTTTCCTCCCTGATCTCTGACAGCACCGATGTGTTTCAGATCCACTACCTGCGTCTGACCACGGCCATCCTGCACCACGAGAAGTCCAGGAAATACCTGCTCAACAACGTCTTATATCCTTCAGTCCCTGTGGGGCGGGACGACTGAGCTGTCAGTCAGAGTTAGATCCAGGTCTGAACGAAGTACCGGTGAAGGTTATTGTCCTAAACACAAGTTCACGTTTGACGTTCTGCGCTCAGTGGTCTTCTTTTACATCAAGACTCCTCTGAGGGTGAAGGAGGCGGGGCTAGAGGAGCTCATCCTGACCACCTGGTGGCCCACACACTTTGACAAGGAGGTAATGAACCCACTCACGGCCCACGGTCATGTCTGCGTCCTCGAGGTCTTCTTGTCCCCGGCCTCAGGGGGAGAAATAGTTCAGGGGAAAGGATGAACTTCAAATATCTGCACACAAACTTCCTATTTGTGTCACATTTATGGAGGATGGAGCTGGTTCCTGAGATCAGACTGGTCTAAACGTGTCCAAACCAGTTTGATGAGTCCTGACCCTCCTGGTTATACAACCCATAATAGTGCAGCAGCACCGTAAAGCACACAGAGGAAGTGTGACGTCAGAAGGGATGACAGCAGAGATTTAACCTGCATGTAGAATCATACAAGAACCTCCTTACTGACAACCGGGTGAAACTCAGGTTCTGATCCGTAACCTCCCGACCATCAGTCCAGTTGTGTCTAAATTTATCTCCTAAGAATCAACTCCAGAGAATCTGTCCTGTTGAACTCAGAAAAACATCTTCATCTTCATCATTGAGTCACTATGGGATCTGATCCTAGAACAGACTGATGACATCATAGAAACAGTTAGGTTGAGTCACTGTGGGATCTGATCCTAGAACAGACTGATGACGTCATAGAAACAGTTAGGTTGAGTCACTATGGGATCTGATCCTAGAACAGACTGATGACATCATAGAAACAGTTAGGTTGTGTCATTGTGGGATCTGATCCTAGAACAGACTGATGACATCATAGAAACAGTTAGGTTGA
>JBBDHG010000553.1:30000-65000 GCA_037951165.1 Lophius americanus
ACAAGAGCTTCATGTGAAGGTGGAACAGGGATTAGAAGGTTTGAGAAGAACCTTTCACGTTATGAGTGTCATGTTTGTTTATGCTGTGTTATTGACACAAACTATAATGTTGTTGTTTTAAATGTTTGAGATGTTTTTAATGTGTATGTACAGTAGAAGTGTTCAGGTTCACGCAGCAGATCTTTTCTCACTGGAGGAAGGTCTTCCTGCTGAAGCTCTGCTGGAGCAGCCAGGTGTTTGCAGACAGGTGTGAGATTTGGATTGATATCCCCTCAGCGGTGTGGCTGTAACAGAAATGTGCTGCTTCATCAGTGTCAGAGATGACGGAGTGAGGCGGCTGGATTCATTTACCATTTACCTGAGTTTTCCTCTGAGAGGTGGAGCTGTTCTTCACTTTTAATTACATGAGCGATGAAGGAGGCTGCTCCCTCACGCGTCCTTCAAAAGTGTTCTCCGCTGTTCCTAGTAGTCCTCCTTTCAGACTAGACGGTCGGCAGCTCCTGGATGGACCGTGAATAAACATCACTCAGACATTCCTGCTCTGGGAAATAATGGAATCCACATCACTGCCCTGTCTGCAGATCCTCCGTGTTAACGCAAGGACTCAAAGTTTCACATTTTATAGCCACATGGACCTCAGTGTGGGAAAAACTACCAGGATTTTGGGAATGGTCAGTTACATATTTCCACCACTAGGGGTGGTATCTCCAAAATCACACTTTTATGACCCGTAGGTCTGATTTTTGTCAAAATTTGGAGATTGGATATATGACCTGTTACCATGGTTACCTGTCAGTGGGTAATAATAATAATAATAATACATTTAATTTATAATGCACTTTACATTTGGATCAAATTTCAAAGTGCTACAAGGCAAAAGCAGATAAAAGCATCAATAAAAAATAAATAAATAAATAATAATAATAACTATACAAAAACGTGACCAAAAGCATTAATGTTAATTACAGTTATAGGTTCTGCTAAAAAGGAAAGTTTTAAGTCCTTTTTTAAATGTGTCAGTCGTCTGTGGAGCCCTCAGATGGTCAGGGAGGGCATTCCACAGACGAGGGGCAGCAGAACAGAAGGCCCGATCTCCCATGGTGCTGAGCTTAGTCCGGGGAAGGAGGAGGCGGTATGACTGGGTAGAATGGAGGGATCGTGTCGAGGTCAGTGGGGTGAGTAGTTCTTTCAGGTAGGGGGGTGCGTTACCATGGATACACTGGTGAGTGAGGAGAGAGATCTTATAATCAATCCTGGTGGAGATGGGAAGCCAATGAAGGGAATGAAGAACAGGGGTGATGTGTTCGTGTTTACGAACTCTCATCAGGATCCTTGCAGCACTGTTTTGGACATACTGAAGTCTTTGAAGACTTTTATCAGGGATACCGATGAGAAGTGAGTTACAGTAATCCAGTCGGGAGGAAACGAATGCGTGAACCAGCTTTTCAGCATCACTCAAGGTTAGTGACGAACGGAGTTTGGAAATATTTCGGAGATGGTGAAAGGAGATCTTGCAGATGTGTTTGATGTGGGATTCAAAAGTGAGTTGAGGGTCGAATCTCACGCCGAGGTTGGTGACTGATGAAGAGAGGGGAATGTCCTGACCAGAGAAGGTAATACTGGTTCTGGAGGAAGACTGGGTCTGATGAGGGGTGCCAATTAAAATAGCTTCGGTTTTGGAGCTGTTCAACTGGAGAAAGTTGTTTTTCATCCACACCTTTATCTCCTCCAGACAAGTGAGGAGAGTTGACAGGGGAGATGATGAAGATGAGGATGGAGAGGCTGAGGAGGAACATGTGTCAGTTTTTATGTAGATTTGCGTGTCATCAGCGTAACAATGGAATGAGAGTCCATATCGACTGATGACACGGCCAAGGGGGAGGGGCATGTATAGTATGAAGAGAATGGGGCCAAGGACTGATCCCTGGGGGACCCCACAGGTGACGGTGTGTGTCCGGGACTTTGAACTTCCAAGGGAAACGTATTCTGTTCTGTCTGTGAGGTAGGATTGAAACCAGTTTAGGGCGGTGTCAGTGAGTCCAGTGGTGTGATGTAGGCGGTGTAGGAGTGTTCCAGGGTCAACTGTGTCGAAGGCAGCAGACAAATCAAGGAGAATCAGGAGGGAAGGTGAACCAGCATCTGCTGCCATCCGTAGGTCATTTGTGACTCTAAGCAGAGCTGTTTCTGTGCTGTGGGCGGAGCGGAAACCAGACTGAAAGGTTTCAAAGAGGTTGTTGTATTTGAGGTGGTCCTGGAGGTGGGCAGCAACTACTTTTTCCAGAACTTTGGAGAGGAATGGGAGTTTGGAAATGGGCCTGTAATTAGCCAAAACTTCTGGATCGAGAGTAGGTTTTTTGAGGAGTGGTCTGATTATGGCGGCTTTTAGGGCAGATGGAACAAAGCCGGCCTGGAGGGATTGGTTTATTACAGCGGTGATCAGGGGACTGATGGAAGAGATGTTAGTTTTCACCAGGGCTGTAGGAAAGGGGTCGAGGGCGCAGGTGGAGGATTTCATTGTCCTGATGATAACCTCAACCTCCTGCTGTGAGATTTCTGGGAAACATCTTAGAGGCTGGGAGACCTCAAACTGAAAGTAAGCAGACTGGATAGGTAGAGAGGAGGAAAGAACAGAACGGATTGAGTCAATTTTTGATTTGAAGAAAGCCATGAAATTATTACAGTGCTCTTCTGTAATTTCTGTAAGAGGGAGAGTTTGTGGTTTAAGAAGATGATTGATAGTGGAAAACAGCTGCTTAGAATTTCCAGGACTAGTTTTGATGATGTTGGAGTAGAACAGTGACCGAGCCTCTCTAAGGGACTTTGAGTAGAACCTTTTGGTGCTCCTTAAAGGCTAGCTTGTGGACAGTAAGACCTGAAGCCTTGTAACGCCGCTCAAGGACACGCCCAGCTGCCTTCATTTCCCGTAGCTCACTGGTGAACCAGGGGGCTGAGCGGGAGAAGGTGACTGTTCTAGTTTTTACAGGGGCGTGACGATCCAGGATGCTACTCAAGGATTTATTGTAGAAATCTACTGAGTCATTTGCTGATACAAAGTTGGCAGAAAGAAGATGCTGGAGGTCGACTCTCATGGTTTCTGAGTTGATGTTTTTCAAATTCCTGAAGTAGATTTGACGTTTGGGCTTAGTGAGGGATGACAAAAGCAACATTATATGGGATATAATGTTGGGTGGGATATTAGACACCAGTGGAACATTTTGATCTGTATGTGAGACGTTGAAAGCAGGAAAAATGGACCAACATAAGGATCTGTGTAATTTTGACAAGGACCAGATTGAGATTTCTAGAGAACCGGGTCAGAAAATCTCCAGAGCTGCAAGTTTTGCTGGTAGTTCTGGTTCTGCAGTGGTTATAAGGTATCAGAGTGGTCTCAGGAAGGACCACAGGTTCATGGGTTAGATATCAGGGGGATGTTTGTGTGGCCCGTAGAAGCTAGAGGTTCTGATTGTTTCTGTCATGGCTGACGGTGTGATTGATTTTTGTCCATGCTTCCTGTTTAACTCCACGCTGCATCTCTGCACTCAAACCAGATGAAGTTTTCAGATATTGAGTCTAAATCCTCAGACAGCAGCACCTGTTGAATTCTGGTGACACATTCTTGTAGGAGGTCCAGTTAGGGATGAATGAAATGGATCTCCGGGCTGAAACTGTTGTGATGATTTTGCCTGTTGTGCAGTGATTGTAGAAGTAAGGTGGTTTAGTTGTGTGGGCTGTGAGTCGGGAGTCTCTGCCAGGCTCCGAGTATCAGGTTCAGTCCATCATCAGGACTGGTGGATACAGCAGCTTTCTGTTTACATGCAGCTCAGAGGGCTAAAGGTTCTGACAGAACCAAAGAAGTAAACCATTAAGAGACAGCAGCACTAAAGACGGGTTTCAAGATGATACATAGAATGAAAAACTAGAAAGTTCTCACAGAGTGCAAACCTCGGCCAATGCCCACCAGAACCAGAACTAGACATTATTATGCTCATAATCGATTTGATCTCTTCATTCAGGAACATTTCCTCTCTCCTCATTCTCTGCTCTGAGCCCCCACCAACCCAACACCCCCGGAATAGTACAACGATGTAATAATTCCAGCTGTCGTCGCTGTGATTGGGAGCAGAGAGGATGTTTAGATTATACTGTGTCCAGTAAGAGTTCTTCTGTCCACATCCTGACCCTGAAACGGGTTTGGTATTTTATTGGATCTGAAATGCTGTGACAGCGGCGGTCAGAAAAGTCGTTCCATCTGTGGACTCTAAGCGTTAGTTTAAGAGGTATTTCAAACCCCAGCAGAGCTTCAGGCAGAACTGGCCTCAGCGGACGCAGACTGAACATCTGACACCTCCAACAGTGTGTGTGTCGACTCCTGGACCCGCCCCAGCATCTGGATCCACTCTGAACCACAGAGGGTTCTTCTGTGGCCCATGCTGTCCCGTCAGTACAGTCAGACACAGAGGTCCAGCCATTGGAAAAGTCAACTCTTCGGCAGAGGTTTGGACCCCGACTCGCTCGCTGTTTGACTCCTGCGCTCTCGTCATCAAACCGGTTCACTGAACCCCGGAGCACTCAGTCGTAAACCCGACTCTGCATCGGGTGGGTGGGTTGAGAGAGAGAGGGAGACGGAGAGGAGGACGAGGGTGAGAGAATGACAGAGAGAGGGAGAGGGTGAGAGAGAGAGAAGGACTGGGCGAGAGAGAGAGAGAGAGAGAGATTCTTGTAACTCTATTTAGTGAACACTGGACTCAGACATCAGGACTCGGGTTCTGTCTGCTCTTCCAAACCTCCATGGCGTCACAGACTAAGTGAACATTAATCAGAGGTTTTCTGCAGCGTGTAAATCAGCGCCGGTCAATGATGACGAGGAGAGAGTCAGGGGAATGAAAGACGATGTTCTGGTTCTGTCATCCTGTTCATCAGAGGTCATAGGTCAGCTGTGTGTTAATGAGGCTGGTTCTGTACTGGTGCTGTGAATCCTCTGACTGCGTCGAGGAGGGAACGCAGACCCGTCTGTAGGCCGTCTGTAGGACTCTTAGGTTCATTAGAGCTCCTCAGCTCCTGCTCTCCTCCTCCATTACCTCCTCCTTCAGTCTCCCTGCTTCACTTCCCACCTTTTCCCTCTTCCTCCCTCACACTTCACTCTCCGCTCTATTTTCCCCACTTCCTGCTCCCTCATCCATATTCATCTGCAGCAGCCGCCTCTCTACCTGCCTCCAATCAAGGCTTGATTAACACCCCCATCATTCAGCGCCATGAATCAGCCGCTCATTCATCAGCGCCGCGCCGATCTCCCCATATTCTCTCACCTCCTGTTAATCACGCTCGATCCCGTTTATCGATCAGTCTGCTAATGACTTTGATTGACTGCATCAGAACATGTGACAGGAAGGACATATGCAGGGCGGCCCTCTCTGAGCCACAATGATGCCCAAGGAAGAAGGGCACCCAGATGATGACGTCTGCATGGACACCATGGCGGGGGGGTACTTCAGTGGGGGGGGGGTCCACCAGTCCCTTCTCCAGAGCGGGGACTGCTCCACAGTAGAGCGTCTCTGCAGCCAGAGGAAGAACCGTTACCTGTCCCCTGGTCCCCCACCTGTAACCATCCAGAGTCCAGATCAATACACGCCCATCAGCCATAACATTAAAACTATGACCTCATTGATTAGGTCAGAACCAGCATGTGCTCCAGCAGCTCCTCTGTTGGATCAGCGTTCTCCCCCAACAAAGAGCCCTGGGTTCTGCTGGGGCCGTCGTCAGGTAACCCAAATACCCCCAGTTGTCCTTCCTTGGACCAGTTTGCCAGGAGCCCCCAACAAGACCTGCACGTCTGGACATGTTCTGACCTAGTTGTTTAATCATCACAGTTTGGCTCTTGTCAAAGGAGGAGAAGAACGTCTGACCCTATAAACTCTGAAGGTCAGGACTTTGTTCTGATGTGATGCGAGGAGATGTGTTGGAAGCAGGGAAAATGGACATCAGTCTTTAGAATGATGTCATCATGATGACATCATGATGAGGAGGACAGACGACACCTCCGTGTCTTCAGACGTCCTGTGCGGCGAGGTGACCTGGGTCCACCAGACTAATGTTATAAATATCTGCGTTTGTCTAACAGATGATTTAGCCAGTAAAGCAAACATCATCATCGACCCAGCTGAGATCCAGGCCACGGCGATGGACGACCTGGACGAGGATGAGGAGAACGCAGCAGCACAGGTATGTCTGGTCATTGTTGTTGTTGTTGTTGTTGTTGTGATAACAAGTAAGGTCACAGTAACGAGGTTCTTGGAGCCACGCGTGAAAGAAATGCCTTAAATAGAAGAGATCAGACTCCTGGGAAATAAAAAGTTTGAGTGACTTTGGTAAAATGGTCGCTGGGGGAAAATGTATCTTTACTAGAATCATCTTCACTTTTCTTTTTGACAAACATTTGAGTCCTTTCAGTTTCATGAAAGATTCTACGGGCCTCGTTCACTGTCACCAGCTGTCACCAGCTGTCACCAGCTGTCACCAGCTGTCACCAGCTGTCACCAGCTGTCACCAGCTGTCACCAGCTGTCACCAGCTGTCACCAGCTGTCACCAGCTGTCACCAGCTGTCACCAGCTGTCACCAGCTGTCACCAGCTGTCACCAGCTGTCACCAGCTGTCACCAGCTGTCACCAGCTGTCACCAGCTGTCACCAGCTGTCACCAGCTGCTACCAGCTGTCACCAGCTGTCACCAGCTGTCACCAGCTGTCACCAGCTGTCACCAGCTGTCACCAGCTGTCACCAGCTGCTACCAGCTGCTACCAGCTGTCACCAGCTGTCACCAGCTGCTACCAGCTGTCACCAGCTGTCACCAGCTGTCACCAGCTGTCACCAGCTGTCACCAGCTGCTACCAGCTGTCACCAGCTGTCACCAGCTGTCACCAGCTGTCACCAGCTGTCACCAGCTGCTACCAGCTGTCACCAGCTGTCACCAGCTGTCACCAGCTGTCACCAGCTGTCACCAGCTGTCACCAGATGTCACCAGCTGTCACCAGCTGTCACCAGCTGTCACCAGCTGCTACCAGCTGCTACCAGCTGTCACCAGCTGTCACCAGCTGTCACCAGCTGTCACCAGCTGCTACCAGCTGTCACCAGCTGTCACCAGCTGTCACCAGCTGCTACCAGCTGTCACCAGCTGCTACCAGCTGTCACCAGCTGTCACCAGCTGTCACCAGCTGTCACTCTCAGGCTGAACCCCGGTTCTCAGCTAGCAGTCAGGTATCTGACCTTCTGAGGCAGGTGTGTCCTCTTCTTCCCTCAGAGGCCGTTTGGAGCCGCAGCCATGGGTGGAGCTCTGGCCCGGCCCAGCTGGTTGAGTTCCCCCACTCTGGGTCGAGCCAATCGCTTTCTGAGCTCCGCCGCCGTCAGCCTCATGACCCCCAGACGACCCCTCTCACAGCCGGAGAAAGTGAAGGTCCGTACGCTGGCTGTGGAGCAGAGGACCGAGGAGGACAGTGAGTGAAGTCATCCGCCGATTAATGTCGAACATCTTCTGCCATCCTTCATCTTTTTAGTTCACCTCACCTTCTCACCTGCAGCGTCTCATCCTCCGCTCTCTTTCCTGTTTGTCTCTCGTCCACATGAAGTCGAGGGAGGCCACGGAAACGACGGCCTGTTGCTGGGGCGACCGCTGGAAGAGCCCGACCAGCCGATGGCAGACAAGTCCCTGCTGGAGATCGTTGACGGCATCGTGATGATGTACAACCTGAGTGTTCATCAGCAGCTGGGAAAGGTGAGGTTCTGTCCCTGATCTCTGAAGACAGACACGAGCCGCTCTCTGCAGCTGGACCTCACCTCAGCAGACCCCTGCCACAGAACCACCGTCTCAGGTTTAGTCCCTGGACCCCTGCAACAGAACCACTCACTCAGGTTTAGTCCCTGGACCCCTGCAACAGAACCACCCACTCAGGTTTAGTCCCTGGACCCCTGCAACAGAACCACCCACTCAGGTTTAGTCCCTGGACCCCTGCCACAGAACCACCGTCTCAGGTGTAGTCCCTGGACCCCTGCCACAGAACCACCGTCTCAGGTTTAGTCCCTGGACCCCTGCCACAGAACCACCCACTCAGGTTTAGTCCCTGGACCCCTGCAACAGAACCACCCACTCAGGTTTAGTCCCTGGACCCCTGCCACAGAACCACCGTCTCAGGTGTAGTCCCTGGACTCCTGCTACAGAACCACCGTCTCAGGTTTAGTCCCTGGACCCCTGCCACAGAACCACCGTCTCAGGTGTAGTCCCTGGACCCCTGCCACAGAACCACCCACTCAGGTTTAGTCCCTGGACCCCTGCAACAGAACCACCCACTCAGGTTTAGTCCCTGGACCCCTGCCACAGAACCACCGTCTCAGGTGTAGTCCCTGGACTCCTGCCACAGAACCACCGTCTCAGGTTTAGTCCCTGGACTCCTGCTACAGAACCACCGTCTCAGGTGTAGTCCCTGGACTCCTGCCACAGAACCACTGAAACGTCACTGAAACCGTTTCCACAGATCCAGAACCAAAGAAGCAGAAGATTCATGATAGAAGCTGACCCCCCAGAGGAGCTGATGTCCTAGGACCGATCTAGGACCAGATCCAATGTTTTTACCTTCTGGACCGTCGTGAGCCTTTTTTCTCCTGAAGAAGTTACGTCTGTGATGAGTGAGTGTGATTCAGACAGGCTGGATCTCCTCAAGTCCAATCATATGGACTCAGTCAGACCAACGTTTGAGAAATGATGGCTACCGTGGAACACAATCACGCTGTTTTTCTCGGCGAGGCTCCTCGCCGTGTCACAAACCACTTGAATGTGCGAGTTGAATCTGTGAGGAGGCAGGCAGACCCATTAGCGCTGACTGGAGGTCAAGGGTCAGGAGGCGTTTATGATGTGCGACACTCTGAGATGGCGGGCTGCTTATAAGCAGTCACACGCTCTGAATGCCCAGGAGGACCTTTGACCCCCGCAGACGTGTGGGTGTTTAATGTCTGCGGTCGTCGGACAGAACCAGCTCCTCGTCCTCCGAGTCTGTGTTTGTCTGCTGGTTCTGATCGTCTCCTCTCTCCCTGTCCTCCCGTTGAATCAGACACGAGATACGTGATGCTGAGACGTGACTTAAAGATGCGGCGCGGCGTTTACGGCTCAAATGACACTTTGTAATGATTCTGCTGTCTCTGCTCGAAACGCCTGGAAGGGTTTTTATGATCACTTTACGACGGAGGCGATTCACACACCGCCGTTTGATTGCTCATCATCTCGGCGGATTGTTGTGATGAGCTCTTTCAAAGACGGATATCCAGAAGTCTAAAATCCATTCAGCGTCAGGCTCAGAGACGAGTGAGGGGTGATATGAGAGCAAAGCTTTCATGTTCTTTTATCAACTGGACTCAGATTTACTGCCATAAAAAAAGACTCTCTCTGTGGTTGATGCTTTCTCACATTAGATTGTGTTAAGTCGGATGCTTCAATGTCCTGCTTTAATGTCCTGCTTAATGTCCTGTTTTAATGGCCTGCTTTAATGTCCTGCTTTGGTGTCCTGCTTTAATGTCCTGCTTTAATGTCCTGCTTTAATGTCCTGCTTTAATGGCCTGCTTTAATGTCCTGCTTTAATGTCCTGATCAGCTGTTTGCTTGAGCTCAGTCTGAGTCTCCATTCATTTGTTGAATAATGGGACTGGACCTGTTTATAATCTGACCCAGTGACGACAGCAAGTTTCTGCTGAGCAGTAAGGAGCCGGGGCTGGAGCCCTGGGGGTCACCAGGGGTCACCAGGGGTCAACAGGGAGGAGGCTGTAACCACGGCTACTGAGAAAGTCCTCTGCCCTTGAAGGACTTAACGGAATTATGTTCATATAATGTTTTAGATACATACATATGAACAATATAATGTTTCCTTTAGTGATCACATACAGTCACACACAGAACAACACAGGGAAATTATTCACCTGCATTTGACCATCCCTAAGGGAGCAGTGGGCGGAGCCTGTGAAGCGCCCGGTGAAGTGAGGGTTTCAGGGTCTTGCTCATCGAACCTACGACAAGTAGACCCTGGTGGGATTCGAACCGGCTACCTTCCGATCTTCCGATTGGGATATAAAAAAACGTGATCCAACCACAAAAAGTCTATAAGGGTCAAATAGTTCCCTAAAAACACGTTTGGCCCAAAGGTGGAGCTAATCTACTTAAAACTCACTAAATCCATGAAAATGTCAGCCGGGTTAGGCTCCAGCCCCCGCGACCATGAGGAGGGTGAGCGGGTGAGGAGAGTGAATGAATGAAGGAATGAATAAATATCCACTTTAAAAGGTTTGAAGCTGAGCAGTAAAGACTGATGAAGAAGAGTGTTGGGATCTTAACCGGACTTCTCTTCGTCTTCCTCACAGATGGTGGTGGTGTCTGATGACGTTCACGAGTACGCCGTCGCTCTGAAGGACACGGAGGAGAAGATCGCCCGCTGTCCTGCCAGAGTAAGCCCCGCCTCATGTCTTCATCTGTTCGCCGCATCTAAACTTTCACCGCTCTCATGGTTAACGTGACAACAATGGATCAGAACCTGGTTTTACCTGATGAGTGGATCAGAACAGAAAGCCTACAGGGACCGTAACCGGCGCCGCTGGTGGGGGGGTCGGTTGAAATCAAATGATTTCTTGTTACAATCAATGAAAAGTCAGGAAGAAGTAATAATTATATGATCAAGGATATTTAGATCTTTGTTAAAACTTCTAAAGATCTTACAGGGACACCAGCGAGATGATGATGATGAAGATCAGCATTTATCTTGTCAGCCTCCGTTTTACAGTTCTAGAATCAGAATCCAGAGAGATGGAGACGAGCAGCTCTCTCGCTTGAATCCTCTTCTACGTAGGAGAGCCGCTAGCATGAACATCAGGAACCCTCGCTGAGACTTGGTCATATTTCTGTCCTTCAGAGACCCGACATCCAGGAGGAGCTCCAGAAAAGCCAGAAGGTGTTTGCAGAGAAGCTGAACCATCTGAGCAGGAGACTGGCCTGGATCAACGCCACCATCTACTCCAAGGTGATCCAAGTCCTGCATGTTTCCTCCTCAGGGTTCATGTCGGGTTTGTTTTAAGAAGGGAGTCTCCTCAGACATCCAAGGTCTCCTGAGGAACCTCCCAGGAACACCAGCTCTGGATTGGACTCTTTATTCTACACAGACCCAATTATTATTGGGTTTGGATTTTAGATGAATCCAAAACCAAGGAATGACAGTAATGAAAATAAAGAGTGGGTGAGTAAAGAGTTTAAATAGCAGTGAACGTGTAGAAATGATGAAGTGTGTATATATAATAATAGTTATCCTAATTATAACTTTACTTTTGTACATGACGAGGAGAGAAGTGGTACTGAGTGTAACGTGAGTTCACTGATAACACACATATTATATATATATATATATATATATATATATATATAATATACATATATATATATATATATAATATACATATATATATATTCATGGAGCGTTTCCTGATGATAGAGGGGTGAATGACATTGGTCCAAACACAGAGCCCTGAGGACGTCCCCGATGAACTCTTAACCCTGTGGTTGCTCACCTGTTGTCTCTTTGCTCTCCGTCTCGTTCAGGACAAGATGCTGGATGTGTACTGGCTGCTGTGTGTGTGCATCCGGACCATCGAACACGCCGACAACACCGGCTCTCTGTTCGCCTTCTCTCCAGAGTTCTACCTCAACGTGGCCATGAATGCTTACAGCGCCCTGAAGAACTACTTCAGCCCCGTCAACAGCATGGAGGACCTACCAGGTACAAACTTTATCAGGTGACATCCTCCTCCTCCATCCTTTGATGTCCTGTAATGGTCCTGCTCAGCGCCAGAACACTTCCTGTTGTTGTTCCACACCCGTCAGTGTGACACGCGCCGAGGTGGAACATCTGCTGTGAGTCAGGGAAGCTGAGACGCTGATGATGCTGAATTGATGAGGAAGACAGATAAACACGGAGCAGGTGTTTGGTTCCATCACCACGGGGAATCAGATACAGAAGCTGAGCTCTGCTCATTATGGGACATTATGTGAGGAGAACGTCTCAGGTGTGTCAGAAGGAACCTCCATCACAACGTCACATAGATGTGATATGAGTGACAGGTGTCGCTATTCACTGTCATTCAGTCTGCAGACTACCACAGACTAACATTGTGTTTGTGTGACGGAGGGCAGACACGGACCCCAACCGGGGATAATGACCTGTGAGCGCCCATGATGGGGCGGGCCTTTAACTGGCCTGCAGGCTGGGGTGGGCTGGCCTTTAATTGGCCTGCAGGCTGGAGTGGGCGGGCCTTAAGCAGTAAAACGGATCAGTGGTTGTTCCAGAACCAGGATTGTATTTCTCAGCAGCAGAAGTTAGGAGCTTGTGCAGAGGCAGGGAGATGCAGTCCGGTCATAATGAACAGAACAATCTGACTGCAGACAGAGGGTGTCCTTCAGTAGATCAAAACCAGGCAGAACCGGTTCAGTCAGTCAGAGATCCGAGAACCACTCTCAGCCGTGGATCTCGAGGAACCTCCGTGAAGCAGGGAGGACTCCGAGGCTGGAACCGTAAAATAAAGCTGCCTGTCGTTGAGCAGGAGGAGGACATAAGGAGTAACTGAGCAGGAGCAGCAGATGTGAAGTGGACCCGGCTGAAACAGAAAACACTTCAGCTCCAGCTTTTATCTGCAGACACGTTATGGAACCACTTCATCCCACATCTGTCAGGGATTATTTAGACGCTCTTGTTGAATGAAGGCGGTTCTTTACGTCTTCATCCAGTAAGAAGAGTTAAATAGACCATAATAACACTTTTACTGTAACCACAGCTTTGGTCCATTAAAGTCACCAAACCTTTGTTTCCCCTCTGAAATGAGGTTTTCCACTTATTCTGACGTTACTAACCTTCTACGGCGCCACACTCTTCTGAGTTCTGCTCTGGTCCATTAAAGGTTCTTCACTGTCGTTTCTACAGACAGTTCAGGTTGTAGAATTTAGACTTACAGGTTCTACAGCAGAGTGGAGGTGAGCGGCGCCACACGTGTTTACCCTACAATTACATTACAACGATTACAGCGTCATCAGACTGTGTGTGTGTGTGTGTGTGTGTGTGTGTGTGTGTGTGTGTGTGAGGGTCTCTGTGGGTGAGAGGGTGTGCGTGTGTGTTTGACAGTGGATGTGTGTGTGTGTGCGTGTGTGTTTGACATTGGATGTGTGTGTGTGTGCGTGTGCGTGTGTGTTTGACAGTTGATGTGTCAGTGTGTCTGTGTGTGTGTGTGTGTGTGCATTAAAATGTATGACAGCGTCCTGACACAGATGGATTTATTGATTGGGGTCTGTTGAAGTTCATCTCCTCACATTCTGGTGTCTGTGTGTCACCTCCTCCCAGAACTCTGAGGTTCTTTCAAGTCGCCTCTAATGAGCGCCGTCAGCTGAAGAAGACCCTCACACTCTTCCTCTTGTTCTCTTCCTCAGGCTATGAAGAAACCTTGACACAACTCGCCGCTATCCTCGCCAAACACTTTGCAGACCCTCGGATCGTTGGAACAGGTAACACACACACACACACACACACACATATATACATACACACACATATATACATACACACACATATATATATACACACACACACACACACACACACACACACACATACACACACACACACTCACTCACTTACACACACACACACACGCACACACACACAGATCAGATGTTGTTATTGTTGAGTAAAGAATCACCTTGACCCCAGTCCCACAGGCGTCATGAGTCTTTATTGGCTGCTGATGATGATGATGATAATAGATTAATAGATGATGCTCTCCTCCTCTCAGATATCAAAGACTCTCTGATGCAGGCACTGGCCAGCTACGTGTGTTACCCACAATCCCTCAGGGCAGTGGAGAGGATCCCGGAGGAACAGTGAGTGTTTGGAGCGTCCTCTCTCAGCCTCTAACATCACGTTACTTTACAGAAGAACTGCCGACTCTTACTGTGAAAAACAGATTTAGATCAGAACTTTAGACCCGAGTTTCATCGACGCCACCATCTGTGTCTGATGGTCTTCAGATGGTCTTCAGATGGTCTTCAGAGAAAACCATTCAGAATCAGCCGGGGGTTTAGACACTAGTAACTTCACCTGTGCAACAAATACAGGTGAGGAGGAGCCTAACGCAGCATGACACACAGAGGATGAAGGACAAGTACCTCACATCTGTACACAAGTACTCTACTCCAGGAAAGGTACCGCTGGATTTCAGACGGAGCAGACAGTCGATGAAATGTGAGAACGTTTGTCATTCCAGACGCGTGGCCATGATGAAGAATCTGCTGGCGCCGTATGAACAGAGACCCTGGGCCCAGACCAACTGGATACTGGTCAGACTGTGGAGGGTGAGCAGACACACACACACACACACAGACACACACACACACACACACACGCACGCACACACACACACACACACACACACAGACACACACACAGACACACACACACAGACACACACACACACACACACACGCAGACACAGACACACACGCAGACACACACAGTCACACACACACCTACACACACACACACACAGTCACACACACACCTACACACACGCACGCACGCACACGCAGACACAGACACACACGCAGACACACACAGTCACACACACACCTAAACACACACACGCGCAGTCACACACACACCTACACACACAGTCTCACACACACGCAGTCACAGTCACACACACACCTACACACACACACACACACACACACACACACACACACACACAGTCACACACAAACCTACACACACAGTCTAGCAGAGGCTAGAAGGTGGACCATAGAAGATATTTGCTCTGGTACAAATATAGAAGAGGCGGAGCCTCACCTGCAGCAGACCTGTACCCCAGAGATGACCTGTACCCCAGAGGTGACCTGTCGGAAGTGACCTCTCAGAGGTGACCTGTACCTCAGAAGTGACCTCTCAGAGGTGACCTGTACCTAAGAAGTGACCTGTCAGAGGTGACCTGTCAGAGGTGACCTGTCAGAGGTGACCTGTACCTCAGAGGTGACCTCTCAGAGGTGACCTGTACCTCAGAGGTGACCTGTACCTCAGAGGTGACCTCTCAGAGGTGACCTGTACGTAAGAAGTGACCTGTCAGAGGTGACCTGTCAGAGGTGACCTGTCAGAGGTGACCTGTCAGAGGTGACGTGTCATAAGGTGACCTGTCAGAGGTGACCTGTACCTCAGAGGTGACCTCTCAGAGGTGACCTGTACCTCAGAGGTGACCTCTCAGAGGTGACCTGTACCTAAGAAGTGACCTGTCAGAGGTGACCTGTCAGAGGTGACCTGTCAGAGGTGAGGGGCAGGACCGCGTCACCTGTGACTGACTCCCTTTCTTTTTTTCAGGGCTGTGGGTTCGGCTACAGATACACTCGTCTTCCTCACCTCCTGAAAACCAAACCCGAGGACGCCAACCTCCCCAGTCTCCAGAGTAGGTGTAATGTCAGGCGTGTCACTTCCTGTCTGTGTGTGAATGCCCCTCAGTGTTTGTGTCTCTTTCCTGGTGCTCCGTGGACCCAGACCGACCCGGCTGAGACGGATCCCTCCCTCTCCTCCTGTTTGCTTCTGTCTCTGCTGCTTTGATGTTTCTCCCTGCATCCATCATTTATTATTTTCTCATGGAATCCCAAATATAGATTGAGGCCGTGACTTTGAGATTAATTGTTTATTTCATCTCTGCTTGATTTATGGCTTTAATTATCAGAGTGTATGCTTTAAACCACATGTCATGTTACACACACACACACACACACACACACACACAAGTCAACACACACACACAAGTCAACACACACACACACACACACACACGTAAACACACACACACGTAAACACACACACAAGTAAACAGACACAAGTAAACACACACACACACACAAGTAAACACACACACACACACACACACACAAGTCAACACACACACACAAGTCAACACACACACACACACACACACACACACACACGTAAACACACACACACAAGTAAACACACACACACAAGTAAACAAACAGACACACGTAAACACACACACACACACTCTGTTTATCATTAATATTCCGGTTCTGATCTTGTTGGTCGGGTCAGAATGTTGAGCCTTTGGTTTCAGACACAATGATGTCCGTTAAGTTCAGAACAGAAGCTGAACACGAACAGCTGACTGTGACATCATGACGCACTGGAGGTGTTATTATTACTTATTACATCATCATGACATCATCATGACATCATCATGACATCCTCATTACATCATCATGACATCGTCATGACATCCTCCTTACATCATCGTTACATCACACAAAGATGCTGAATGTCCACGGGTCTGCAGACGTCAGAGACGTCTCACATCTGAACATGGATCTGTCTCCGGGTGGAGGAGAGGTCACCGGGGTCATCGGCCCCCACAGGCGGGTCCCCCTGCAGCTGACTGAACAAGTCACTGCCCCTCTCCTCCGGGCCTCCGGCTCTGTTCCTGCATGCTGATGCACATCAGGTCCATTCGACCATAACATTAAAACCACCAGCCTGATGTCCTGTGGATCTCTTGTGGTGCTGGTCTCTAGAGCGGTGGTCTCCTGCCTCCTCATGTACCGATCCTCGCCAACATCTACTCCTCCATGATGGCAAAAAACAAGGTCCAAACGTGTATCCATCCAAACTAACGACCCAGTCAGTGACGAGATGAGATGAGACAAACTCATGAACCCCACAGGAAAGTTCTGGAGTTCTAGAGGGAAGATTGTTCAGAGTAATCTGGCTGGTAGGGAGGCGCCGGAGTATCACCGCCCTCAGGCAGCTCCTGCTGTAGGAGCTGGGCGTCCCACCCGGAGAAAGGAGTTCCAGACCTGAGTTCTGAGTTCCGTCGGGTTCAGGGATGGGGTTTGATGAGGGGACGAGGAGGAGGAAGAGGAGGAGGAGGAGGAGGAGGAGGTGGAGGGGCCGGGGCTGATGGGAAACACCTCTCATGTCATTGATACTTGTTAGAAGGCTTCTAAGATAAAAGCTCTTTTAAAATATCACAACCAGACTAAAACGGAGGATTGTCCTCCTGTCTTCATCTGCAGCTCCTCCTCTCCTCACTGTTACTCTGACGCCTCTCTGTCTCCACCTTCTCATCTGTTGTCTCCTCACAAACCACCGACCGGGTGTCTGATGATCTGTTGTTCTGATGATCTGATGATCTGGTCTGATGTTCTGATGTTCTGCTGATCTGGTCTGATGTTCTGATGTTCTGATGATCTGGTCTGACTCTGAGAACGTAGCTGCTATCATCACTAACGTTCCTCTGATGATGTGGTGTCCTGGTCCTCTGATGCTCCTGTCCCTCCTGATGTTCTGTTTCCTCTGGACCACGGTTGACTCAGGTGTGCGTCTACCTTCTCATTTGCATGCCTTTCAAGGAGATCTGTCCATTGCTAGTTTCCAAAGTAAGTTCTTCTCCATCGCGCCTCTTTCCCTCTGGTTGTCTTCATCCATGTTTTTGTCTTCTGACGGCGGCTGCCTTTGTTGGAGGGTCTCGTTGAGTAGTTGGGAGAACCAGTGAGTCCATGTGAAGGTGTCCCATCATCAGTAGATCCTATCTGCAGGCTCTCACTGTTTGTGCTGTTTACACATCCTTCACCTTCTCCTCCACCCGTCATCCCCCTAGTCCCTCCTCCATCACCTCCACCCAGTCACGGCTCAGCCAGGAGGTCCTACCGTCCACTGAGAGACGAGACCACGTCTGTCCGTCCTTCAGACGCTTCACTGGAAAGATGAACCTGGACTGTTTCACTGTGTGAACCTGGACTGTCTCACTGTATGAACATGGACTGTCTCACTGTGTGATCCTGGACTGTTTCTCTGTATGAACATGGACTGTCTCACTGTATGAACATGGACTGTCTCACTGTGTGAACCTGGACTGTTTCACTGTATGAACATGGACTCTTTCACTGTATGAACCTGGACTGTCTCACTGTGTGAACCTGGACTGTTTCTCTGTGTGAACCTGGACTGTTTCACTGTGTGAACCTGGACTGTTTCTCTGTGTGAACCTGGACTGTTTCACTGTATGAACCTGGACTGTTACACTGTATGAACCTGGACTGTTTCACTGTGTGAACCTGGACTGTTTCACTGTGTGAACCTGGACTGTTTCACTGTGTGAACCTGGACTGTTTCACTGTATGAACCTGGACTGTTTCACTGTGTGAACCTGGACTGTTTCACTGTGTGAACCTGGACTGTTTCACTGTGTGAACCTGGAATTTTTCCTAAAACTTTCGTGACCAGGCTATAATAATAATAATAAAAATAATAATATATATTAAACAGTAACAAAAAGTAATAATAATAATACTAATAATAACAATAATAATAATGTGAGGGGGGAAATGCTGACACCTAGTGTTGGTACCTGCCCAGGCGGAGGTCCCACTGATGGCAGCACTCTGAAAAGAAAGCGGTACCTGTAGAACATAGAACCAAAGCTCGGACCTCCTGCCTCTCTGCCCCTGAACATTCAGAACCACTTCTGCTCTGGGAACGATGATCAGAGCTCTACAGCGCTGTTGGTCACATGACCGCATGATTCCTGCCACGGCGTCGTTGGAGCCGTCCATTAAAATAACAATAAAACTGAATTAAATGGATTAAAGCTGCACAACCGGGCCGGTTAATGAATTAACTTTAGCAATAAACCATTCAGACCAAAGTTTACGACGTAAATGAATGAATTCATCCACAGCAAAATGTAAATAATGCAGCGACACATTTCACCACCTCAGCGCCGCCGCAGCGACAGCAGGCCCCTCCCACAGGAAACGGTTCACATTCAAAGGGACAATACAGACATTTAAGACATGAAGATAACAGACAAGTATTCAGGAATCAATGCTAAAAATGCTAAAGGGCATTTTCAGCTACATGTATAGTTAAGACTTTCTGTTGCAGCTGCTGGGGGCGGAGCCAGTTTACAAACAGTCAGCTGGTTGGCTGTTTAACATAAAGCTGTCGTGAATGTTTTACAGCTGTCAGATAAAATGAAGCCGTAAAAACAGGATGTCTCCCTCTGACATGAGATGAAGTCACACATTAGATGAGCATAGAGAGGAAATGCTCCGGTACCAGTACCCATGAGTCGGACCTCTGCAGGATAAAGGAACCAATCTCACGCCTCAGATGGACTAATGGGATCTTTGTGGGAGATCGGAGCAGCAGAGCCGAAGGACAGAGAGGACAAACAGGGATTATTGGACTTAGTGAGCACTTGACTCAGAGACCCTCAGGAGCGTCTCTGTTTCTCCTCTGTCTTCTCCTCCTCATCCCCCCATGACTCCTCTCCATTCTCAACTGTCCCTGATTTAAACCTCCTTTTCCTTCTGGCGTCTCAGAGGGACAAGATTAATATGATCTGATCTGTTCTCTGTTCTTCATCGCCGGATGTTTCTGACGCTTCAGAGCAGCAACAGTTCTGAAACAAAGTCCCACTAAACCACCTTAACGCCCGTGAAACATCAGGCCAGCCCCTCCAGACACAGTAACGTCCTGAGTCTCCTTCTGTGAGGAGGTCTGAGGACACATGGAGAAGATCTGACACCTGTCCTCCATACATGGGTTTGGGTCAGGTGACTGGGATGGTCATGACAGAACCTTTATTCTGTGACCTCTGAACCATTCTTGGGTTGATGTAGAGGTGATCTTCAGAACATTGTCCTGCTGGAAGGTCCAACCACGACCCACTTTAAGGTTCCTGACAGGCTTTTAGGTCTTCATCCAGTATCTGCTGGTGTTTGATGGAGTCCATGGAACCATGTCTTTAACAAGATGTCCAGAACCTTTGGAAGAAAAACAGACCCACAGCATCAGAGATCCACCACCAGACTTCACAGTGGGTATGAGAGGCTTTTCTCTATGGCTTACTTCTTGCTAGGCCACACCCATCTTAGATGTTTGTTGCCTTAAAGCTCTACTTTGGTCTCATCTGACCTCTGACCTTGTTCCAGTGAAAGTCCTAATGGTGTTTGTCAAACTGTAGCAGCTTTCACTTGTAGCAGCGTTAGCCTGCAGCAGTGTTAGCTTGTAGCAGCGTTAGCTTGTGTGTTGACGAGCTAACGCTGCTACGTTAGCTTGTGTGTTTTTTCTTGCTACCCTCCGAAACAGCTGGTGTTGGTGTCGGCGCCATCTGATGGGGGTTAGAGAGACTTTCTGACCCCAAGATTCATCTGACCTCTGACCTCTCTAGCTGTGATCCTTGGGAGTCTTTATCCAGTCCAACCATCCTCCTCACAGTGTGTGGGGTCAGTTTACAGACACGTCCTCTTCCAGGCCAATGTCTAACATCTCCGGTCTCTTTAAACTTCTTCATTATTCATCTAACTGTTCAAACTGACATTTTGTCTCCATGGCCAGATTTGTGCAGCTCTACAACTTTTCTTTGCTCCTCATTAGTTGTGTTTACATGAAGAGCATAACTTGGATTAGATTTGGACAGACGTCTAAAGTCTTCAAAGATGAGTCATGTCTGAAGACACCTGACGCCGTGGTGAGGTAGGACAGACGGACACACACAGAAGTAAAGATGGAGTGGATGTTCTGATAGTGTAGCAGCACCAGTGACTTCATTGCCTGATGTTTGGTCACATATGTGGAGGTTCTGACTTCAGAGTGATGAAGATGAAGGAGATGACAATGCTTGAGATGTCATGACAGATGTTGTCGGTGGACCACGGCTGAGGTGGTAGCGTTGATGTGGTGAGACCTGTGAGACACGTCTCTGGTCGTGAAGGTGAAACAAGAACATGGTGAACATCTTCAGCTCTGAAGATCTCGCTTCTGATTAGGAGTTCAGATGAGAAGCATGAAGCGTTCTGCTGCCATTGAACGGATCTCCTGACATGTTGTGGTTCTTGTGGTTGGGCTGCTTCTCGAGGACTCCTCTGCCTCGTTCGTGAGCAAGAGGAACGGATTGTTCGGATCATTTCTTCGTGTTTGTTCACCTGTTGCTTCTCCTCGTCTGATTGGTTTAGAGCCGTGTCCGTCGTTGCTGCTGCAGAGACACATGGCGGAGCTGCTGAGCCTGGACAAAGACATGGCCGCCTCCTTCCTCAACAGCGTCCTGAACCAGCTGAACTGGGCCTTCTCCGAGTTCATCGGCATGATCCAAGAGGTGAGCCGACGAAGAGTCAGTCTGAACTTAAGTCCTGGGGAAACACGATTTCTTTTTATAATGTATTTGTACGGGGGCATTTTTTAAATTTAATCTGTAAAACACATAAAAATGAAGAATCTTTTCGTCAAGCATGTTTTTACAAAACCATCCGGCCCATATTAGACTTAGTTTTCTTGTATCAGGCCACATAACTCTTTTGATTAAGTCCTCACATGTTTTAAAGACCAATACAAATCCTGCTTATAGAAACCAGCGTGAACTCCTCCCCCTCCTCCTCCTCCTCCTCCTCACTGGCGCCTTTGACCCGTGGTGTCCCTCACGGGAACACCTTTATAACCCGCTTCAGTCACGTCTCTCCATAAGACAGACACGGAGTTTCAACCAAAGAAAGGTTCCCGTTCTGAGGGGTTGAAGTTTTACCGATCCAGAGGAGACGATGAAGGTCAAACTCATGGTATCAGCGCCACAGGCAAAGTGAAGACGAGTGAAGCAGGTGCGGCGTCACATGTTGTCTCGGATCCTCTCTATCAGGGACATAAGTGTCCTAACGGCGTCAAACATCCGAGAGACAACTGTCAGTCTCCAAGTAAATTTCATCTTCATTCTCATTTTATCGCCAATCGCTGCGCTCTAGCAGAGAGTGGATCTTTCAGCACCGGAGGAAAGCCCGTCTTTACTGGCTCGGTCCAGGCTGAGGTAGAGGCGGGCGACAGCCGGCTGATGGACTTGATTGATGGTTTTTTGTAACGATGCATGAGGAGACCAACAGATTAACATTCCTCTCATCATCCGTGATCAGACGGATTTCCTGCTGACACAGAACCAGCGCCGTGAGTCTGTGTGACGAACAGGTCCAAAGTCAACGGTTTCAACGTCTTCCGGCTCGTATCTGCTTCAGCTAGTGATGAAGAGTTCTGGGCTGCATCCAGAAAGCCAGAGAGATAATTAACTGATGTCAACCCCTGAGATTTACTCCCAGGGAGGTTCGGTCCATAAAAGACACCTTCAGTGGTTTCCTTCATCCGTCACAGAGTTCTGACTAGAAGAACACGACTCCATCCTCAGACCCGTCACATCCAGATTTACAACCCGAGTCTCATAGGAGAGTCAGTCCTGCTACTCCAGCTGTGTCCCCGTAGAAGAGTATGACTGTCCTTCATCACCGGAATATTCTTCATTATACCTTCTACATCACTCTGACGAGTCAGGACTCTAACATGAGATATCTACTACATCACTCTGACGAGTCAGGACCCTAATTATAGATATCTACTACATCAATATGACGAGTCAGGACTCTAATTATAGATATCTACTACATCACTCTGATGAGTCAGGACTCTAATTATAGATATCTACTACATCACTCTGACGAGTCAGGACTCTAATTATAGATATCTACTACATCACTCTGACGAGTCAGGACTCTAACTATAGATATCTACTACATCACTCTGACGAGTCAGGACTCTAACTATAGATATCTACTACATCACTCTGACGAGTCAGGACTCTAACTATAGATATCTACTACATCACTCTGACGAGTCAGGACTCTAACATGAGATATCTACTACATCACTCTGACGAGTCAGGACTCTAACTATTGATATCTACTACATCACTCTGACGAGTCAGGACTCTAATTATAGATATCTACTACATCACTCTGACGAGTCAGGACTCTAACTATTGATATCTACTACATCACTCTGACGAGTCAGGACTCTAACTATAGATATCTACTACATCACTCTGACGAGTCAGGCCTCTAACTATAGATATCTACTACATCACTCTGACGAGTCATGACTCTAACTATAGATATCTACTACATCACTCTGACGAGTCAGGACTCTAATTATAGATACCTACTACATCACTCTGACGAGTCAGGACTCTAACTATAGATATCTACTACATCACTCTGACGAGTCAGGACTCTAACTATAGATATCTACTACATCACTCTGACGAGTCAGGACTCTAACTATAGATATCTACTACATCACTCTGACGAGTCAGGACTCTAATTATAGATACCTACTACATCACTCTGACGAGTCAGGACTCTAATTATAGCTACCTACTACATCACTCTGACGAGTCAGGACTCTAACTATAGATATCTACTACATCCCTTTGATGAGTCAGGACTCTAACTATTGATATCTACTACATCACTCTGACGAGTCAGGACTCTAACTATAGATATCTACTACATCACTCTGACGAGTCAGGACTCTAACTATAGATATCTACTACATCACTCTGACGAGTCAGGACTCTAATTATAGATATCTACTACATCACTCTGACGAGTCAGGACTCTAACTATAGATATCTACTACATCACTCTGATGAGTCAGGACTCTAATTATAGATACCTACTACATCACTCTGACGAGTCAGGACTCTAACTATAGATATCTACTACATCACTCTGACGAGTCAGGACTCTAATTATAGATACCTAATACATCACTCTGACGAGTCAGGACTCTAATTATAGATACCTACTACATCACTCTGACGAGTCAGGACTCTAACTATAGATATCTACTACATCCCTTTGATGAGTCAGGACTCTAACTATAGATATCTACTACATCACTCTGACGAGTCAGGACTCTAACTATAGATATCTACTACATCACTCTGACGAGTCAGAACTCTAATTATAGATATCTACTACATCACTCTGACGAGTCAGGACTCTAACTATAGATATCTACTACATCACTCTGACGAGTCAGGACTCTAACTATAGATATCTACTACATCACTCTGACGAGTCAGGACTCTAACATGAGATATCTACTACATCACTCTGACGAGTCAGGACTCTAATTATAGATATCTACTACATCACTCTGACGAGTCAGGACTCTAACTATAGATATCTACTACATCACTCTGACGAGTCAGGACTCTAACTATAGATATCTACTACATCCCTTTGACGAGTCAGGACTCTAACTATTGATATCTACTACATCACTCTGACGAGTCAGGACTCTAACTATAGATATCTACTACATCACTCTGACGAGTCAGGACTCTAATTATAGATATCTACTACATCACTCTGACGAGTCAGGACTCTAACTATAGATATCTACTACATCACTCTGACGAGTCAGGACTCTAACTATAGATATCTACTACATCACTGACGAGTCAGGACTCTAATTATAGATATCTACTACATCCCTTTGATGAGTCAGGACTCTAACTATTGATATCTACTACATCACTCTGACGAGTCAGGACTCTAACTATAGATATCTACTACATCACTCTGACGAGTCATGACTCTAACTATAGATATCTACTACATCACTCTGACGAGTCCGGACTCTAACTATAGATATCTACTACATCACTCTGACGAGTCAGGACTCTAATTATAGATATCTACTACATCACTCTGACGAGTCAGGACTCTAACTATAGATATCTACTACATCACTGACGAGTCAAGACTCTAACTATAGATATCTACTACATCCCTTTGATGAGTCAGGACTCTAACTATTGATATCTACTACATCACTCTGACGAGTCAGGACTCTAACTATTGATATCTACTACATCACTCTGACGAGTCAGGACTCTAATTATAGATATCTACTACATCACTCTGACGAGTCAGGACTCTAACTATAGATATCTACTACATCACTCTGACGAGTCAGGACTCTAACTATAGATATCTACTACATCACTCTGACGAGTCATGACTCTAACTATAGATATCTACTACATCACTCTGACGAGTCAGGACTCTAACTATAGATATCTACTACATCACTCTGACGAGTCTTTTGGGGAGTGAATGAGTCTTATGACTCATGAGTCTTATGACTCAGGGTTGACTTTCTGCAGGACTTTACAAGCAGCAGGTTGAATCGCTGCCGTTTAAATACTTTGTTGAAGGAACCTGGAGGGAGAAGTTTAAAGAAATAAAGACATTCTGACCTTCACTCACAGATTCTCCTCCTTCTCTCATCGTCTGCTCAGATCCAACAGGCGGCTGAGCGTCCAGAGAGGAACTTTGTGGACACTCGTCAGCTGAAGGTAATCACACCTGTCCTCCTCCTCTTCCTCCTCCTCCTCCTCCTCCTCCGCCTCCCAGGAGGGCAGCGCTGATGAACATTTGACCCACAGAACTCTGACCAGGGTTGATTCTGAGGTTCGGGGGATCAGCTCCGGCGCTGAACCCAAGGACTCGTTCAGTGTTGACGTTGTCTCTGATGGAGATGATGAGAGCGTCATCAGAACATCTGAACATCAGAACATCAGAACTTCTGAACATCTGAACATCAGATCATCAGATCATCAGATCATCAGATCATCTGATCATCTGATCATTTGATCATCAGATCATCAGATCATCAGATCATCAGATCATCTGAACATCTGATCATCTGAACATCTGATGATCTGATGATCTGATGATCTGATGATCTGATCATCTGATCATCTGATCATCTGATCATCTGATCATCTGATCATCTGATCATCTGATCATCTGATCATCTGATCATCTGATCATCTGATCATCAGATCATCAGATCTCCTCCAGACGTCAGAATCAACGAGGCTGGAGACAGAAAAACATTTTCATAATCAGTTGGTGGATGAAACTCTGAATGATTCTCAGAGAACCTCTCAGAATAAATGTGGGATGAAGGTCTCACTTCTACCATGAATGGATGAATGATTGAATCCAATGACGGATGAATGGAAGAAGGAATTGATGGATGAAGTAATGGATGGATGAATAAATGGATGGATGGATGAAGGAATTGATGGATGAATGAGTGAATCGATGGATGAAGTAATGGATGGATGGATGAATCAATGGATGGATGGATGAATTGATGGATGAATGGATGGATGAAGGAATAGATGGATGGATGGATGAAGGAATTGATGGATGGATGGATGAAGGAATTGATGGATGGATGGATGAAGGAATTGATGGATGGATGAATCCAGCAATGAATTGATTAATCGATGGATGGATGGATGGGTGGATGAATGGATGGATTGGTGGATGAATGAATGGATTGATGATTGAAGGAATGGATGGATGAATGAATTGATGGATGAATGGATGGATGAATGAATGGATTGATGGTTGAAGGAATGGATGGATGAATGAATGGATTGATGGTTGAAGGAATGGATGGATAAATGAATGGATTGATGGTTGAAGGAATGGATGGATGAAGGAATGGATGGATGGATGAAGGAATGGATGGATGGATGGATGCATGAATGAATGAATGATTGTTTGTCGTGGTCAGGTGATTCACAGTGATGCACCTTGTTCCAGGTGTGTGCGACCTGCTTCGACCTGTCCGTCAGCCTGCTGCGGGTGCTGGAGATGACGGTGACGCTGGTTCCGGAGATCTTCCTGGACTGGTCCCGTCCCTCTGCGGAGCTGCTCCTCCGACGCCTCGCTCAGGTCAGTGACGTCCAGGAGCTCCGCTCAGACCTTAAAGGAGCTCTTGTCTGTCCCGGTCTGAAGGACGTAGGGTGACGGGGTCCGTGAAGATGAATATCTTCCTGTCTGGGACAGGGGGACCTCCGTCTTCACACCGACGCTCCACCCTCCAGCTTGGGGTGGGAGATGTTTCAGGCACACACAGACACACACACACACACACACACACACACACACACACACACACACACACACACACACACACACACACACACACACACACACACACACACACACACACACACACACACACACACACACACACACACACACACACACACACACACACACACACACACACACACACACACACACAGTCTCCTGTCACCTGGAGGCTCCTCCATTCAAACTTGATCATCAGACCAGCTGTCAAAGTTGGGACTTCCTCCAGTGAGGCCCGAGGTGAAGGTCCGTCTCTCTCCTGCAGATGTTGTCCCTCATGCCTTCATGGTCCCTCGTCATCGTTCCTGTAGCTCGCCGTGTGCTGGTGTTGAGCGTCACGCCTCACGACCAACCGTTCCCTCCAGGACCCCTAAGTCCAGCAGTGGCCGCCTCAGACCTCCGGACCGGTCGGCTCATTTGCATCAGAACTGCACAGAGCCCAGAAATGTTTTTCTTCGAGTTGAACCTTTACGACTTTTGTCTTTTTTTTTTTTTCATCTTACTTTTTTTTTTAAACTTTATTGATTTTCATGTTTCTTTTACCTTTTCATCTTCTTCAGTTTGTCTTTCATCTGATTCAGTAACCTTCAGAACATGTGCACAAACACGTAGAAAAGTAGGGCGGAGCACGAAGAGAAGGTTCTGTCCGTGTTCCTTGAAAGAGAGAACAGGAGCCTCTGTGGGTGGAGACTGATGGAGCAGGATGTTGAGGTGGGTGGAGTAGGAATGAGTCTTCGGTTTGGTGCAGCGTGGAGAAGATAGCAGAGGTTCTTAGGACAGCGTCCGTCGTACCGCTCCTCTTCTCACAGCGTCCAGGCCACAAACGTCGTTTTCTCTAGGAGCTGAAGTCTCCTCACCAGAACACCATGGCAACAAGAAACGAAAAGGAGTTACGAAGCTGCGACTTACATTTGTTTGTGAGACAGGAAACAAGATTTGATGATTATGGGCACGATGATCAACAGCATCTCCATCTGCTGCACCCACCCATCAGACACCCACCCATCAGACACCCACCCATCAGACACCCACCCATCAGACACCCACCCATCAGACACCCACCCATCAGACACCCACCCATCAGACACCCACCCATCAGACACCCACCCATCAGACACCCACCCATCAGACACCCACCCATCAGACACCCACCCATCAGACACCCACCCATCAGACACCCACCCATCAGACACCCACCCATCAGACACCCACCCATCAGACACCCACCCATCAGAGTCAGGGCATCTTCTGCATCTTCATCCACGGTGACGCTGAGACTGACACTGTCCTCGTTTCTGCTCCTCTGCAGCTGCTGAACCAGGTGCTGAACAGAGTCACCGCAGAGAAGAACCTGTTTGATCGAGTCGTCAACCTGAGACTGCCAGGTACACACACACACACACACACACACACACACACACACATATACACACACATATACACACATTTACACACATACACACACACACACATATACACACACATACACACACATTTACACACGCACACACACGCACACACACACACATATACACACACATATACACACATTTACACACATACACACACACACACACATATACACACACATATACACACATTTACACACATACACACACTCAGGTACACACACCTACACACACACATACACACACACACACACACACACACACCTACACACACACACGCACACACACACACATATACACACACATATACACACATTTACACACGCACACACATTTACATACACACACTTACATACACACACTCAGGTACACACACTTACACACACACATACACACACACACACCTACACACACACATACACACACACACACACCTACATACACACACACACCTACACACACACATACACACACACACACACCTACACACACACATACACACACACACACACACACACCTACACACACACACATACATTTAGAGTCAAATCTGTCCGTTCTAAAATCTTACTCGGCTAGAATTCTAAGAACAAACATGGAACCCTGTCGTCCTGCTGATCTTCTGACTGGGAGGCGACCGCTCCACCCACTGAGCTACAGCCGCTCCACCCAAGTTAAGCTGATTAGGAGCAATGGTTTCTTTAAGCCTGAACTTGTTAAAGTCAGTATTTTAGTCTGTGATGGAGGCGATTGAGAGGATCTGGACCTTCATCTGAGATGAATCACCTGGAGAAAGAAGATGATGATAAGACAAAAATGTCTTTAAAGAGAAGTTCCTTCATCTTCAAACCAGGAATTAAACTTTGTTCCTCTGCTGGGACATTCTGCAAACCATCAGCCACCACCACCATCTTGTTCCTGGTTCAGACCAGCTCATCTTCTCAGTCAGCTGGAACATCCGAGAAGAATGAAGGTATTATAATAGGACTATTTTACTTATAGTTCTTCTGGAGGTTTAAGTTCACCAGAGCCGATAGTTTTCCTCCTGGAGGACAGGGACTGACTGGTGTGACGGATCAGACTCTGACTGTTAGATGTCCATTTCAGGTAGAGCACTTCATCTGGCTGAGATGTTTGACTGCAGTCGTGAGGGACATATAAACATCTCCACGCCGACCCTGAAGGCAGCAGCGACGCGTTTGTGTCCGACTTTATCTCAGTTGTAGATTTGGATCTTCTTCAGTGGATGAGAAGATCAGATGGTTATGATGTAGATATGAACGGGCTTCTCCTCATGGCGGCTTGGGTTTGATCCTGTCAAGGTGTTTGACCTCCTCCCTGAACACCTGAGGAACATCTGCTCCAGCACCACCTCCTCTACCCCGTCCCTCTCCTCCTCCTTCTTCATTTAATTGTCATTCTCCTCCTCCCTCACTTCCATCTATTCCTCGTACTGCTCTCTTTCTTCTTCATACTTCTACTCCTCCTCCTCCTCCTCCTCCTCCTCCTCCTAATCCTTCTCCTGCCTCTAGAACTCCTCCATCTTCTTCTGGTTCTCGTTAATATTCTTCTCCTCATCCTTAATCCACTGCTCTCCTTCCTCTTTCTAACGATTTGACTCCTAATCCTCTTCCCTTCCCCCTCCTCCTTCTTGGTCTCCTCCTCCTGCTCTTGATCCTCCATCTACTGCTCTCCTGTTTCTTCTACTTCTCACACGTCTCCTCCTCCTCCTATTCCTCCCTCTTCTACTGCTTTCTTTTATCATTTTTCTCCTCATTAGTCCTCCTGGTGTTTCCTTTCTTCTATTTGTTCTTCTTCTGTTTGTCTGTCTTTCATTAATCAACCCCTTCTTCTCCTCCGCCTCCTACTCCACCCACTTTCACATTCTTCTGCTTCTTCGTCTCCATTGTTCCTCCTCGTCTTCTTCCGGCTGCGGTTGGACCCTAGTTGTCATGGACCTTTGTATCTCTGTGAGTACGTGTCTCTCCATCTACACTACATCTAGGCTCTCATCTGTGTCCATGGTTCCTGTGTGCCGGCGGTGCTGAGGAGGTCCGGCGGGTTCTGGCGCTACTGTGACAGCAGTGGGATTCTGTTCTCCGCGTTGATCAATGTGAACATCTCAGCTGTCGACGTGTTTTCAGGATTATTCATCAAAGCGTGAGGCGCCGCGTTGGTGAAGGCGGAACACGCCGCCGTCTGAGCAGCCGCAATAAATCTCTGAATGAAGGCAGGAGAGCGTCGGGCCGTCTGAAGAACCCGCCGCCGGTTCTGACGAGGTCAAGTCTGCGTTTGTTCTCTTTGAGCTGGGTTGGTGATTAGAATATCCGTGGAGGCTAGGGTTGGTTTTATTTAAAACTTTTATAGCTTCTAGTGGACGAGGTCCAGATTACAACCAACGTCAGACCCCGCCCCCTCCAAGAACCTGCGCTGGCCTTCAGGCATCAGAATGATGTCATAGTCTGTAACGTTGTGGATCAGGCGGCTCCAGATAGGTATATTATTATACACACCTACCTAAATACCAAATATATTCTTATCACGGCGTCATCAGCGCCGCCATCTTATTAACCCCGTCACTCACAAAGACCTCAGTACCACAACTTTATCTCCAGAGGTCATGGGGTCATCACTTTTTCAACCGCTGGTCTGATTGAGTCCATATGAGGTGCAGAAGAACGGACTGGAGGAGATCTGGTGTCCATCAGAGGATTTCTGCAGACATAGCTCCATGGTTAATGTGAGGAGTTCAATCAGGAGATTGCTGGTACAAAGCAGGGGACCGGGGGCTTCACGGGGACGACAGCGCGGGAATACATGCTAATAGTAGCCTGCTGCTTTTCATGCTAACGGACGCACGGAGATCAGCAGGATGCCTGATGTTTGATGGAGCTCTGAAGGGTTAAAGGTGATGGTTTCCTTCTCTGGGTCCAGAATCAAACCTGGGAGACCCCCACCTGTGACACCAGTGTCAGAGATCTGGTTCTGGTGGTTCCGGTTCACTTCTTTCACTGCTCGCTTCTGTCTCCAGTCCCAAATAATCCGTAAGATGGTCCACTTGTCACAATTCTCCTCCTCCGGGGAGGACACGCCCACTCTGGGCATTTTAAGGGCTTCTTCTAGAAAGACCCTCTTCGTCTCTGCTGATTAAACTTTAACGACATAAAGTCACGTGTATTATATTCACTTCAGATGTCACACCGCACCTTTACAGCTCAGAAGTGTCTCAGGACTTATTCTTCACCCGTATGGCTTCCTCTTGTAGGTCTGGAGAGCGTGGACCACTACCCCATCCTGGTGGCTGTTACCGGCATCCTGGTCCGGATCCTGGTGGACGGACGCAGACAGGGGTAAGATGCTGAGCTCAGAACTCTTGTCTTCGTTTGGTTTCCATGGTTACTATTGTCAGAGTCGGGTCGCCTCACATGAGGGGGTGTAGGGTGTCACTAGTAGGTGTCACTAGGGTGTACATGCACTCATGGCGTGACTCTGACTCTTTCCTGGTTCTTCACACTTTGACTCTGATTGTCGCTGAGGTCCCAGCGGTGACGGAGGGGGAGGAGTCACGGTGACCACGACTCCCTCCTCCTTTATGAAGCAGTGATTCATGAAGTGAAGTAACTGATGCTTGAGAACCGTTTCTGCTGCGCTGTGGACGGGACGGCGCCCGCTGTAGCAGCAGGACGGCTGAAGGGTCCGGTGACTAACAGAAGGTCGTTCAGGGGTCACACTGTAAAAAAGCTCATTACTGAATCTGTGACGGTCACGCCTTCATCAACGCTTGATTGACTTTTAATTATCTGCGCCGTTTCCCCAGCGGCATCGGGTGTGAATGACGGCGTGAAGGTCTGTGGATGTCCGTCAGCAGGACATGATGGACGGGGGGCCGTGGTTCCCTGCAGCCCCCCCGTGTCCACAGGGGGCTCTGGGGGGCTTAAGAGGATTTAAAGATGTGTTTTTCTTTCTGAGATTAGCAGGATCTTATTTTTGGAGGGACAGACGTCGGTTTTATTTCTGACAACAATGAAGTGTCTTAAATTTCCACGTCAGCCGCCGAGGCTCATGGGTACTGTAGTATCCGGATACAACCCGTTCATAAACGTATCAATCGGGCTTTTTCCTTAAAACACTGCAGAACCTGAGAATCTCAGCACGTATATCCTTCTCACCTGTGAGGACAGGATCAGTGAAGAAGAACCGGGTCGGTACCTGTGGACCGTCTCATTATGTCTACAATCAGATCATCTGTGGAGATCTCAGACGTCAGAAGATTCAACTCCAGATTATTAACCACTTCATAATTCATCCTCTCACTTCAGGGCGGCCACAGCTGTGTCTCCGTCAGGACGTTCAACGTGTCTGAGAGGAAGAAGATGACATTTCTTCCCTTCACGGTTCATCTTTGTCCTCCACTGTTTCTGCCGGTACCCTGCTGGCTAACAGAACCAGCGTCGGTCCTCGTCAACCCGAGCCCCGACCGACCCGGTTTGGACATGAGTTTAGTGTGTTCTGTGTTTAATATTGATTTGGCACCGGTCTGATGTAACAGTAACCGGCTCAGCCTCCCGGTCGGCGTCACGTGACCCGCAGTAACGATTGACGTTATCCTCCAGAGTCTACAATCACCTCAGCGGGTCGGGAATTTAAAACCCACCAGCTCACACACGGCCGAAGACGCTCACGCTACAGAACATGTTCTGCTCAGCTGTGGTTTAAGGAGGACGGGTCCATATAGGAAGACAAATCTCCAGCCTGAAGTCAACCCCAGAACCCGGCAGGTTCAAGTTCTCTCTCTCACCCTCGCTTCCTCATGGTGACGCCCACCAGAACCAGCCTCTGACTGGCAGGAGGTGGTTCCTTCACTCAGCTGTCGCGCGTCACATGACCTCGGCAAGTTCATGACACCATTTATAAGGTTAGGGTCGGACCATCGACCGGATCACAGCGCATATTGACCGACGGAGGGTCACGTGCTTAGATGGACTCACTCTCACTCTCTCACACTCACTCACTCTCATTAACTCTCTCACTCTCTGATCCACACACACACTCTCTCACTAACTATCCCAGACTCTCTGTCACTCTCTCACTCTCTCACTCACTCTCTCACTCTCATTAACTCTCTCACTCTCTCATCCACATCCACACACACACACACACACACACACTCTCTCACTAACTACCCCAGACTCTCTGTCACTCACTCTGTCACTCACTCTGTCACTCACTCTGTCACTCACTCTGTCACTCACTCTGTCACTCACTCTGTCACTCACTCTGTCACTCACTCTCACTCACTCTCATTAACTCTCTCACTCTCTGATCCACATCCACACACACACTCTCTCACTAACTATCCCAGACTCTCTGTCACTCTCTCACTCTCTCTCACTCTCATTAGCTCTCTCACTCTCTCATCCACATTCACACACACACACACACACACACTCTCTCACTAACTACCCCAGACTCTCTGTCACTCACTCTCTCACTCACTCTCTCTCTCACTCACTCACTCACTCACTCTCTCACTCACTCTCTCAGACTATCTCACTCACTCTCTCACCCTCTCACTCGCAACCACTCTCTCACTCTTTCACATACTCACGCTCACTCTCTCACTCTCTCACTCTCAACCACTCTCTCACTCACACTCTCTCACTCTCACAGAAGAAGTCGTGTGTTTACGGTCACTGAGTTCTCTGGAGGGTCTGGTTCTTCCTGCTGCTGATAGAGTTCATGGTTTTTCTCTTCTGTGTGGTTCCTCGCCGTCATCGGGTCACCGTCAGCAAAAGATGCTTTTCAAACGGATCTCCTGATTCCACTCAGCACCGATACGGTCAACAAACGGGTCACATGCTGCTTGTCCTACCTGAGCGGAGGTCGGAGGTCACAGTAAAGTGGTGAAATATTTCATTTCAGCAGCCATTTACTCAGAAAGTGTTTCCAGTTGGAAGTGCGGGTTGGGAAACACATTTTAGCGGTGACTCGTGAACTTCTTCAGCTTTTAACGAGACGTTTAGAGGTGCTGTGTACCACAGCAGCTGTGGATCACATCCCTCCTGGTGTCAACCACAGCTGCTCTGTGGAAGCACTGGAGCCCCAATGTCCTTCTCCTCAGGCACAAACTCTTCACACTCACCATTGTCATTCATTTCCAAAGAATTGAGGCGTTGCCTCAAACAATTGGTTGTTTTCCTGCAGTGTTTGTCTTTTACTTCATCTTCACTGAACTTCTGCTGCTTGCAGCTGGAACCTCCTCTGGTAGCTCAGACCTATTTCAAAGTTCACTTTCATCCATATTAATCTGCATGCAGCGAGTTACACGACGGCAGTTAGTAACGGCGGCAGAGAACGAAGAAGAGTCGACTTAGCCGAGGGCGAATAGTTCATTCTTCAGCGGTGACTTCAGGCGTCGTTCTCTTCATCGACCTTTCTCTGCTCCATCATGTGATCTCGGCTTCCCCCCACCTCTTTTAACACTCAGCCGTGTTCTCGGCTGTCCCATCAGGAAATCGATTGACTCTCTCCTTGTGTTCTATTGTGGTGAACACATGTGACTCAGCACTTTTACAGTTCTCCTCAGCCTCCGTCATCTTCATCACGGATGTCCATCTGAAGGCCCTGAGTGAGTTACAGATGAATGAATGTGAGTGATGTAGAAGGAACCTGCAGAAACTCTACT
>JBBDHG010000553.1:77500-85000 GCA_037951165.1 Lophius americanus
CTGTTTGCTACGGCATCATGATGGGCGTGTCTGAGAAGACGGACATGATGGACTCCGTCTCTCCTGCCCTCGACTGCGACTGGCTGTGGAGCTTTGAGTGTTGCTCCGCCCTCAGCGGTAAACCCGGCCCCCAGTGTCCTTGCACCGCCCCAGCTACTGGCCCGGCCCTGAGTCGGCCATTTTGCTGCTCTTTGATTGGCTCAAGAAAAACCACATGCTTGTTGGTACTGACCTTTCGACCCGGGCCCTCAGTGGAGGTCGGCGGGGTGGGAGTGAGGATGGAGGATTGTGCGCTACCTGCCCCGGCCCCGTTGCCCTGGCTCGCGGTGGCCCTGGCGGGGGCGGAGGCCTTGGGACGTGCGGGACAGTGGCATGGCGTCAGGTAGAGGTACATGAGGACGAGCACCAGGCTCACCACACAGCCCAGCAGCGTGGTGAATCCAGTGTTGAAGGTCTCATGAGGTTCGCTCTCGTGCAGCAGCTCCACCGTCACGTTGACCTCCTTGGTTTCGTTGCGCCGCTGCTGCGGGTCCAGAGCCATACACCAGTAGATACCGGCGTCCTCTGCACGCGCCGCTACGATCTCCAAGCTGCCATTGGCGTACATCTTTAATGATTGGTTGTTTCCTGGCGGCGCCACGTACTCCTGATTGGGTGACACCCAGAGAAAGGTCACCTGCTGTCCGGCGAGGGTGGTCACACAGTGCAGCAGTACGGCCTTCCCTTCCTTCACGGAGACGCTGCTCTCCTGGTCTCTCAGCATCTCGCTCATCGCAGTCAAGTTGCATTTGTCAAAGAAGCGGTCGTGCTGGAAGAAGCGAACGGTTCCTCTGCGTATCCCGTAGACCAGACAGGTGTGCTCCATCCTGAAGTCTGTGACCGAGGCGAAACCTTTCTGCTCCCAGTGCCGGAAGAGTCCGTACATGGAGCAGTCGCACGCCAGCGAGTTGTTGTGAAGGTAGAGCCCCCTCTGCAGCGAGGTGGGTAACCGAGCTATCTCCTGCAGGGGCAGTTGGGGCAGGCGGTTTGAGGAGAGGTCCAGCATGCAGAGCTGTGGGTGTCTGTGCTCTTGGACGGAAAAGAAAGGGAAGTTAGTGAGGAGGTTATGGCTGAGGTAGAGCTTGCGGAGGCTGCCCAGCCCAGCCAGAGCGCTGCCCTCCATGTGGGCGATACGGTTGTCGAACAGCAGCACTTCCTCCAATCCGGGCAAATCTAGGAAATAATGCTGCTCCAGGACACGGAGCTGATTGGACGACAGGTCCAAGTGTCGAAGCAGAGTCCCAGAGGCGTTCTGAAACGCCCCCAGCCGAATCGTAGTCAGCTGGTTGTGTGCTAACCGTAATGTCTGCAGACGATAGAGTCCTTGAAAGCTGCCCGCCTCCAGCTGCACGATCCGGTTATGGCTGAGGTCCAGAGTGGCAGCTGAGACGGGCATTCCTCCGGGGACCTCCTCCAGACCCGCGGCCGTACAGCTGAGGATATCCGAGGTACAGAGGCAGCTCCCCCCCTCAGGAGGGCCGTGAGTCCGGCACACGGTGGCCTGGACCGGGCTGAGCGGGGGGAGCTGGAGGCAGACTAACAACACGACAGCAGAGCGCCATGACGCTGGTGCCACCGCACCCTGCAGGAAACCACTGTTAGCGTGCAACATGATGCCACCATCAGATCTCTCTCTGAGCCGGCTTCAATCTCTCACAACTCACTTTTCTTCTCAGATGTTCTCTTCACATCCTTCATGCGCTGTGACTCATCTCATTTGACGTCATTCGTACGGCACAAAATCGACCCCCGGAAAAGTAACGGCTGAGACTGTTTGTGCTCCTTTTTCATTTTTTCTTATCTTTATATTTGTCATCTGTCTTCCTGCCTCCAGACAGAACAAAACTAAATATTTGCTCAAAAGTTCAAAGTTCAGTCGCCCTAAACCTCATCCAGGTGTTTGGTAAAGGTGGCAGAGGCGGAGTTAGGATCTCTCCGTAGTGGAGGGTTGTATTCCAGACCCAGAGAACAGATGGACCTCCTCCAACAATCCATTCAGCCCATACCTGCAGCCTGTCACCTCCTCTCCTGACGACTGCTTCCTGAATCTCATGCCTTTTATGACTTCCTCCTTCCAGCTCACAGTAAATGTTCCACAAAGCAGAGCAGGATCAAGATTGAGGTTTTACAAACAAAGCTGGAAGTTCCCTCGCAGGAGATGAAGATCTCGGGGCTCCCGGTGTGATGACGGAGCCTCGTCTTTGTTTTCATACCGAGCCGGGCTTTTGTGAATAACCGCCCCAGCTGTCTGCCGCCCACAGCCGCCCCAGCATCCTGTCCACTCCACTCCCTCTGCTGCTCCCTCTCTGCTGCTCCCTCTCTGCTGCTCCCTCTCTGCTGCTCCCTCTGCCTCTCTCCTCCGGCAGAACTCCCTAGAACCCTTCCGTTTCTCTCCTGAGTGCTGGGAGGACGGAGTCCCTGTCTTTGTTTTTAGTCAGGTCCCAAACACGAAGCCTGCAGCGCTGAGATCCTAATCATCTGTTCTCTCCTCCGAGGCTCCAGGAAACCACAGACAGACGCAGAGAGGAAAGTTGTACTTGGTCCTCCTCAGATGAGAGTGTGTGTGCGTGTGTGTGTGTGTGCGTGTGTGTGTGTGTGTGTGTGTGCGTGTGTGTGAGAGAGTTTCTGTGTGTGGTTCCAGATGTGTGCTGAGGTGGAGGCGACTGCATTCACTGCTGCCTCCCGTCTGCTCCTCTCTCACTCACAGCTGCCTCTTCTGGTGCTTTCCCGGCTCCTCCTCTCTTCCTCCCCACTGGTTTCTCCCCCCAGCATCCCCCGCCCATCTCAGACCCTCCTCCTCCCTGCTCTCCTCCTATTCACTCCTCCTCTTTCGTTCTTGCTCTCACTCTCTCGTCTCTCTCTCTCCCTGAGATGGGCATTGCTGGAGCTTTGAATGAGGAGGAATCTGATTGGCCAGAGAGTGAAGCACATGACTTTCCTCTGGAAGCACTACTACTGACTCAGTGCAGAGCTGGAAAAGTCTGGATACGATGAGAATCAAGTCTGGATACTATGAGAATCAAGTCTGGATACTATGAGAATCAAGTCTGGATACGATGAGAATCAAGTCTGGATACTATGAGAATCAAGTCTGGATACTATGAGAATCAAGTCTGGATACTATGAGAATCAAGTAACTCAAAAACTGCCTCATGCATCATTCTCATATTTTATAGCCACATAGACTTTAGTGTGAGGAAGAACTGGAGTGATTTCTGGAAAGGTCTCGGTTCATTTTTATCACCAGGGGGAGCTTTACCTCCAAAATCAGTTTTCAGACCATAAATCCTGCATCCTTGGTCAAAATCATTCACTTAATGGGAATGTTCACAAGCTGGTGATACCAGGAACCCCCCTCCCCCCCCAACACACACACACACACACACACACACACACACACACACACACACACACACACACACACACACTAACTCTGTGTATTGTGTTTGTATTTGTTCAGATAATGTTCGTTAGCGAGGACATCAGCTGTCAGGCTGTTGGCCAGAGTAATGGAGTACACACAAACAGGCGCGCTCTCAAACCTGATTATAAAACCTCCAGTCTCACAGCTGAAGACTGGAGAAGATTGAGGATGAAACGCAGCCGTCAGCTGACAGGACGAGGACCCTCAGAGAATCAATCCTTGATTCAATTTGTAAACATATTTTCTTTTTCTGTTGTCCGATTAGCTCCGGCTGTGATTTCACCGCGTCTGTCTGTCTGTCTGTCTGTCTGTCTGTCTGTCTGTCTGGGTTTCATGAATGGTTTATAGTTGATTATTAGATTGAAAACATAAATAATCAGTAAAAACTGCTAAAACTCATTAGTGACCAGTTACTTGCCAAATAGTGAGCCCACATTGAAATCTGTTATAAGTTGTTTATTTATGATTGATCAAATGTTTAAGATCTTATTATGAACCATTTATAAACACATGTGCATTATAAATTAAATGTATTATTATTATTATTATGTGAGCGACGTCTTAATGTCAAGTTCAACCTTTGGACTTGAATGAAGGAGAAAATCCAAATTTCAAAACCAAATTTTTCTTGAATCTTCATTATTTCCTCAAAGAAGCCAAAACTACTGGTCTGGTTTTCAGGAGACTTTAAAGAGAGGTGGGTCCCGGGTCAGACAAGCCCCACAGGTGTTTCCAGTACCTTCTGGCCTCGGCTGAAGACAGACGACTGATCTCACGTTGGACATCTGTGAACAGAGATGATTGTCCAGAGTCATAAAAGTCTGTCTTCAGTCTCACGGCGATCCTCCATCCTCTCCTCTGGCTAAACTGTACAGAATTAATGAGCTCCGTGACAGATGGCGGTTGGTGCCGCTCTGGTTCTGACAGGTGGTCGTCGATCACGTGTTCAAACCGGCTGTGTCGGCTGTCCATCAGCCACGCGCTCCACCGGCGGGTTTGTCTCCTATCAGACTCTTTTTTCCCTCTGGTTTAATCAGGCGTCCGTGTGGAAGACATCCTGCCTCCTGAATAAATCGCCTGGTGATTAGAAATGATTTGACCTTTTGAGGGAACATAATTAAAGGGGGACACAATGGACCCGAGTCGGTAGGAAGCTGAGGGCTAAGACAAAGACGCAGTCGCTGACATTTGGCTGCTCTGTGAATCAGTCGGCTCCTCTGCTCCTGTTTTTATCTTCCTTTTGTCTCCGTTTGGATGAAATCAGGCCGCTGATGGTTCTTGTTGTTTTACAGGAAGACGGCCGGAGAGGGAGGCAAAGGGAAACCGCATGTGGCGATGGGATTAGGGCAGGGAGGTGGACTTTGTGTCAGGTGTCACGGCTGCTGTGACGATAAGGTCAAAGTCAATTTGGCTGGAAAAGGTCACCATGTTCCACTGAGTCCCTCTGGATTCCTCTGGATTCCCCCGTCACACAAGAACAAACCTGTCAGCAGCAGCTAATCGTTTCCCTCCAGAGAGCAGAGACACCAGGACCACCATGTGACCGCAGAGGGCTTCTACCAGAGGAGTCTGTGTACAGAGGCAGAGGAGTCTGGTCCATAGAGGAAGAGGAGGATGGTCCATAGAGGCAGAGGAGTCTGGTCACAGAGAGGTAGAGGAGGATGGTCCATAGAGGTAGAGGAGTCTGGTCACAGAGGTAGAGGAGGATGGTCCATAGAGGTAGAGGAGGATGGTCACAGAGGTAGAGGAGGATGGTCCATAGAGGTAGAGGAGTCTGGTCACAGAGGAAGAGGATGATGGTCCATAGAGGTAGAGGAGGATGGTCCATAGAGGTAGAGGAGTCTGGTCACAGAGGTAGAGGAGGATGGTCCATAGAGGCAGAGGAGTCTGGTCACAGAGGTAGAGGAGGATGGTCCATAGAGGCAGAGGAGGATGGTCCATAGAGGCAGAGGAGTCTGGTCACAGAGGTAGAGGAGGATGGTCCATAGAGGCAGAGGAGGATGGTCCATAGAGGCAGAGGAGTCTGGTCACAGAGGTAGAGGAGTCTGGTCACAGAGGTAGAGGAGGATGGTCCATAGAGGCAGAGGAGTCTGGTCACAGAGGTAGAGGAGGATGGTCACAGAGGCAGAGGAGGATGGTCCATAGAGGCAGAGGAGTCTGGTCACAGAGGTAGAGGAGTCTGGTCACAGAGGTAGAGGAGGATGGTCACAGAGGTAGAGGAGGATGGTCCTGCATCTGACAGGAAAATAGGGAGACCAAAATGTAAAACCAATGGTTGAAATAATCCATCACCAAATCATCTATAAAATGTTTTTTATATCTTCTTTGAATAAATCCATGATTGAAATCCAGGTGATGCTTCAACAGCAGCACCTACAGGTGTTCTCTCCACTGAGGAGTCACTCTTCTGGAGGCGGGATGCTATTGGAGCCACACAGGAAGTGATGCTCCAAGGGAGGAGCTCCTCCCTAACCAATCAAACACCAGGATACAAGACTGACATGGCATTTGTCCAAAGTTCAGTATTTTCTTGGAGAGTTTCCTGAGTGAAAGCACAAAGTAGGAGGGTGAAGGTCAGAAGCACAGAGTGTTTCCACCTCGGCGCCGCAGCTTCAGCAGATGGGAGAGAACAGGAATAGTAAGAGAGGCGTGTGGCGAGGGCGTGATAGTGTATCCGTCATAAAGAGAGTCAAAGGGGAGAGGGGAGTCATTAGCAGCTTGAGTGGGGGAGTGGGGGAGTGAATGGGTGTGGGGGTGAGTGAGGGAGTGAATGGGTGTGGGGGTGAGTGAGGGAGTGAATGGGTGTGGGGGTGAGTGAGGGAGTGAATGGGTGTGGGGGTGAGTGAGGGAGTGAATGGGTGTGGGGGTGAGTGAGGGAGTGAATGGGTGTGGGGGTGAGTGAGGGAGTGAATGGGTGTGGGGGTGAGTGAGGGAGTGAATGGGTGTGGGGGTGAGTGAGGGAGTGAATGGGTGTGGGGGTGAGTGAGGGAGTGAATGGGTGTGGGGGTGAGTGAGGGAGTGAATGGGTGTGGGGGTGAGTGAGGGAGTGAATTGGTGTGGGGGTGAGAGAGAGAAGGTGGAGAGTTTGATCACCCTCTACCAGGGCTGAGAGGGACAGAATGAGAGAGTGAGAGTTCTCTCCTGTCTCACAGCCAGAGGTGAAAGGTCATCTCCTGAGGTCAAGTGGGCCTATGTGGTGAGAGGGTCCGCTGTGATGGTGAGGACGTACAGCTGATGACGTATCTCTACATGAGAACAAGCGTTGGACATAGAATGATCTCTCCACTTAGAGACATCATGTCGGTGTCCGTCTCTGAAGGACGTCTGTCCATCTAAGATCCTACCGGGTCCAACAGCGGCCCGTCTCTCCTCTGCAGGGACGGAGAAGTTCCTGAGATGTCCTCCTCTAACCCTCTGCTCTCTCCTCCTCCCTGTCTTTCCTCCCCCTCAGGATATCTCGCGCCGCGTCCGTCCTGCTCTCGGACCCCTGCTTCCAGCTCCACTCCATCCAGCACCTGCTAGGAGAAGCAGGAGAATCCTCGGGATCATCAGCCCCCGTCGCCTCCATCGCCCGGCCCGTAGTCGGGTCCTTGGGGTCGGCTGTTGCTCCTGGGGTCCCTTCAGCCGCGGGAAACGCTGTCTCCTCCGAGCGAAAACACTTCTCTCTGCAGGCATGTGAGTAGAAACGACTGAAGGGATCTTCTCAGACCTCTGCAGCCTCTCCTCATGTCTCCAGCAGGAGAGAAGGTCCAGGATGATTGGGCTGCTACCAGCCATTTAGATAGCATTTAGCTTCTCTCCTACCAACAAAGACACAATGTAGCTCCTTCTGACCTTCTCTGTTCTCCTCCACCAGCTCCTTCTGACCTTCTCTGTTCTCCTCCATCAGCTCCTTCTGACCTTCTCTGTTCTCCTCCATCAGCTCCTTCTGACCTTCTCTGTTCTCCTCCACCAGCTCCTTCTGACCTTCTCTGTTCTCCTCCACCAGCTCCTTCTGACCTTCTCTGTTCTCCTCCACCAGCTCCTTCTGACCTTCT
>JBBDHG010000553.1:90000-105000 GCA_037951165.1 Lophius americanus
AAATGTCCTACTTGAGTCTCGGGGTTCTACAAGCAGCTATTCTGAACAGAACCAGAGAACCAGAGAACCAGAGCCGTGACTCTGGACAGCGCCGTCACACTATTCTAATAAATCAGTTACTTTTGAGGTTGGATTTTGGTTCTGGTGCTGTAAGAGGATCTCTGACGAGCCCAGTGTTTCCCACCTGTCATTTATAGACTCCCTGTCTCGGCCCGGTCCAGCGCCAGCCCTCGGATTGTCTTTCGCAACAACCATTACAGCGGGCTCGGTTTCCCAGATATGGATCCCGCGGCCCCGTTTTATTGGCTGACCCAGCTTCATCAGGGTTTTACTGGGTTTGGCTGAAGTCAGACTATCAGACGAGAGTTTAGCTGAGTGATTATTTATCACAACCACATGTTATTCATTCAGAACCGGGTTTAGAGTCTGGGTCAGAAACAAGAAACAGAACTTTTGTTCCTTGTAGCTGGACGTGGTCTAACACAGAGAACAGAACACGCCGCATGTTTGGAGGTTTGTTTGTGCAGATGGTGCAAAAAAACGACCATGAATCATCCGCCACCAGACTTCAAAGTGGGTACGAGGTGCTTATCCCTTAGGCCTTCTTTCCTGCTAAACCACACCCATCTTAAGCCTGATTGGCTGAAAGTTTAGTGTAGCTGATCTGCTGACTGTCAAAGGTGGAAAATAACAGGCGTATCCGTTTAGTAGATTTTCCTCGAAGAATATAAAACATCGGGCGTTTCTACCTGAGCACGCAAAATAGTGGGAGGAGTCTATGCAAAGAGGTTTCTTCTGATTGCATCAGTAGGTCCGGATACGTGTCTCCTATTCACGTGTCATCTGAGGTTCTACCGGTGCGGTCGGAACAGATCCGACACGTTCTGAGGAGCGATGAAGTCCATGATGAAGACATGTTGAGTGTGGACCTGACTCTGGTTCTGTTCTCCCACCGACAGACACGGACTACATCAGCGACGAGGAGAAGCAGAAGGTGGAGCTGATGTTGGCGTTTCTCACAGAAGAGTCCAAACAGGCTGCAGCCAGCACAGCAGTAAGTACCGGCGCTCTGACATCATCACGCAGAATCTCACCCAAACACAGCAGTAAGTACCGGCGCTCTGACATCATCACGCAGCAGCTTCGCCGCTGGGAGTAGATCGTGAGGTTTACGTTAAAAGTCGCCATCGGCTCCTGGTGATCAGCTGGTCTTTGACTGTAGCGGCGTTTTGTGTTTGTGTGGTCAGACCTCTGGGTTCCTCTAGTCGGGTTATTAAAGACCTTCAGATCCAGGTTTGATCAGGCGTGGGACCTCCACCGCATCAAAGTTCTGAGTGAATGAGTGAATGAATGAGTGAGTGAATGAATGAGTGAATGAATGTGAAAACAAACCAACCGGATCAACAGCTGGACCCAATGCTTCAGACCCGGCCCACCTGTGGAGAGGAACCACAGAGTGACAGGTAGTCAGATTACATCGTTGTCCCTGACGTGGTCGGTGTCCGTCACTCCTGAAGTCTCCTGAGGAGAAGAAGGAGAAGGAGGAGAAGAATTATTCTAGAAGGTCCAGAAAAGGTTCAAACTGTCGGACTGGATCTCCTTCAGTAGGAAAATGTCTCTAACCCATCTGTATTCAGTTCTCGTCCCACTGGCTTCAGAACCGAACAGGAGACGGAGGAGTTCCATCGTTTTCATCCCCTTAACTCACATTTAGAAAATGGAATTCCCTCACAGTCCCAGAAGCTCCAGAAGCTCAGGCCCGGTGGGCCGCTGGGATTGAAGGGTTCTGGCAGAAGCCCAGCATTGAATAAATTAAAATATGCAATTTGTGTTTGTGGGTTCTGACTCAGTGAAACAGTGAGACGCTGGATGAACATCTCAAACATCCTCCTGTTCTCGCCCTGTCACCTCCACCTCACCCTGTCACCTCCACCTCACCCTGTCACCTCCACCTCACCCTGTCACCTCCACCTCACCCTGTCACCTCCACCCCGTGCTGTCACCTCCACCTCACCCTGTCACCTCCACCTCACCCTGTCACCTCCACCTCACCCTGTCACCTCCACCTCACCCTGTCACCTCCACCCCGTGCTGTCACCTCCACCTCACCCTGTCACCTCCACCTCACCCTGTCACCTCCACCTCACCCTGTCACCTCCACCTCACCCTGTCACCTCCACCCCGTGCTGTCACCTCCACCTCACCCTGTCACCTCCACCTCACCCTGTCACCTCCACCTCACCCTGTCACCTCCATCTCACTCAGCGGCTGGTACACAAAGAGACTCCCTGGTGCCGTAGAGGGAGAACCTGGTCTGGAGGAGTCCACTTACTTCCTCAGGATGTCCCGCTCTTCTTCTCCGCAGTGGAAATCTGAGCCTTCACAGCAGCCATCCATTATTGATGAGGAGGGAGGAGGGAGGAGGGAGGAGGAGGGAGGGAGGAGGAGGGAGGAAAGAAGGCGCACAAAGTAAATGTTCTGAAAATCACCCGTTTTGTTAAGGAGAAAGGAGAATCTTCCTGAGGAGGGTTTGTAGAACAGAATGTGAGTCTAGTGAACACCAGCTGACTTGAGAAGAGGAGAAATGACGGAGGTGCAGGAAGGAGGAGAGGGGCGGACAAAGACTCCCAGAACCCACTAATGGTTCTGAGGAGAGAGGAGGCTCTCTCTCCTCAGAACCTCTCTCTGCGGCTCAGAGGAGGATGTTACGTTCTCTCCAAAGTTTTCCACATGATTGGAAAGATTGTGGGGTCCAATCAGAAAGAGTCGTCTGAACCAGCAGCAGGTTCTTCTCTCGTAGATGCCGGTGGAATGAAGCTACATGTCTGCTCTGGTACCGAATCTGTTTCATGTTGAGTAGAGCTGCATCCAAACTGGATCAGGTTCTGACTCCACTCCTGATGGAGGAAGTTAACATTCTTGTGCTGAGGAGACGTTCAATGTTCTCTAGTTTATTTCCCAATACTGACAGCTGAAGAGAACGACACTGATTATTACCAAGGTGCCCGGATGTGGTGAGAGAGGACATGCAGTTGGTTGGTGTGACACAGGAAGATGCAGACGACAGGGGGAGACGGAGACAGACGATGCTGTGGAGACCCCTAAAGGGAATCGCCAAATGAAGAAGATTAGTATGGGTACCTGTCAGTGGGTGGGGTATATTACCTGGTTACCTGTCTGTGGGTGGGATATATTACCTGGTTACCTGTCTGTGGGTGGGGTATATTACCTGGTTACCTGTCTGTGGGTGGGGTATATTACCTGGTTACCTGTCTGTGGGTGGGGTATATTACCTGGTTACCTGTCTGTGGGTGGGGTATATTACCTGGTTACCATGGTTACCTGTCAGTTGGTGGGGTATATTACCTGGTTACCTGTCAGTGGGTGGGTTATATTTCCTGGTTACCTGTCTGTGGGTGGGGTATATTACCTGGTTACCTGTCTGTGGGTGGGTTATATTTCCTGGTTACCTGTCAGTGGGTGGGGTATATTACCTGGTTACCTGTCTGTGGGTGGGTTATATTTCCTGGTTACCTGTCAGTGGGTGGGGTATATTACCTGGTTACCTGTCAGTGGATGGGGTATATTACCTGGTTACCTGTCAGTGGGTGGGGTATATTACCTGGTTACTGAAAGAGTTCCTGCAGTCGGGTCAGATTTTGACCCGTCTCACCCGCCTAAAACTCCTAGAATAAAGGCGTCAGCATCAGAACTGGACCGGGCAGCATTGGAAGAAGGTGTTCTGGTCGGGTGGATGATCTTGTGGAGGGTCGGGTTTGTCTGGACTCTGTCGTCGTTGGTGACGGACAGCTGACGCTTTCAGATAAATGTTGAAGTCTTTGAGGGACGTGTTTGTAAAACCATGTAAAGTTACAACACTGACAGTTACAGCGTCATGGAGGACAGACTGGATGAAGGGATCATCTAGTGGGGTTCCACAGAGACACTGCTGGGCCCCTCCCTCTTGTGTCTCCATTTGTCTCCATCTGTCCCTCCTCTGTCTCAATCTGTCCCTCCTCTGTCTCCATCTGTCCCTCCTCTGTCTCCATCTGTCCCTCCTCTGTCTCCATCTGTCTCCATCTGTCCCTCCTCTGTCTCCATCTGTCCCTCCTCTGTCTCCATCTGTCCCTCCTCTGTCTCCTCTGTCTCCATCTGTCCCTCCTCTGTCTCCATCCGTCCCTCCTCTGTCTCCTCTGTCTCCATCCGTCCCTCCTCTGTCTCCATCTGTCCCTCCTCTGTCTCCATCTGTCCCTCCTCTGTCTCCATCTGTCCCTTCTCTGTCTCCATCTGTCCCTCCTCTGTCTCCATCTGTCCCTTCTCTGTCTCCATCTGTCTCCATCTGTCCCTCCTCTGTCTCCATCTGTCCCTCCTCTGTCTCCATCTGTCCCTTCTCTGTCTCCATCTGTCTCCATCTGTCCCTCCTCTGTCTCCATCCGTCCCTCCTCTGTCTCCTCTGTCTCCATCCGTCCCTCCTCTGTCTCCATCTGTCCCTCCTCTGTCTCCCTCTGTCTCCATCTGTCCCTCCTCTGTCTCCATCTGTCTCCATCTGTCCCTCCTCTGTCTCCATCTGTCTCCATCTGTCCCTCCTCTGTCTCCATCTGTCCCTCCTGTGTCTCCATCTGTCTCCATCTGTGTCTCCATCTGTCTCTCCCTGAACTATGTTTGAATACTCCAACAAAACTTCACACCAAACAGAAGTGTCTCAATCGTTTCCTTTAGTCACATGCTCCAGAGGAGCTCCTCCAGGAGACGCCTCCTCCAGAGACGCCTCCTCCAGGAGCGCAGAGCAGCTGAAGGGGTTTATTTAACAGTATAAAACGATGAAATGAAACGCAATGGTCTATGAAACATTGTAATTTATCTAACGCTGTAGTTTATCTAACGCTGTAGTTTATCTAACGCTGTAGTTTATCTAACGCTGTAGTTTATCTAACGTTGTAGTTAATTAAATGTTGTAGTTTATCCAACGCCGTAGTTTATCTAACGTTGTAGTTTATTGAATGTTGTAGTTTATCCAACGCTGTAGTTTATCTAACGTTGTAGTTTATCTAACGCTGTAGTTTATCTAACGTTGTAGTTTATTAAACGCTGTAGTTAATTTACCGTCTCACTCCCACAGGAGACAGGAGTGTTTCCTCCCTCCACTGGTTGATCCTACGAGTGACGTAGATCCAGGTGACGTTCTTGCTAATAAACCTGATCGGTGTGAAACTGGATGTTTGGTCCGGTGTGAACGCAGCGTCGTACTCAGATCTCAGATCTCAGATCTCAGATCTCAGGGTTCAGGTTTAACTCCCAGGTGTCTGTAGTTATTTTTTCTTCTTACGGCTACACAGACTTCTACAGGGATCTCTGATCCCCCCCCCCCCCCCCCCTCAATCTGTCCCTCCTCTGTCTCCATCTGTCCCTCCTCTGTCTCCATCTGTCCCTCCTCTGTCTCCATCTGTCTCCATCTGTCCCTCCTCTGTCTCCATCTGTCCCTCCTCTGTCTCCATCTGTCCCTCCTCTGTCTCCTCTGTCTCCATCTGTCCCTCCTCTGTCTCCATCCGTCCCTCCTCTGTCTCCTCTGTCTCCATCCGTCCCTCCTCTGTCTCCATCTGTCCCTCCTCTGTCTCCATCTGTCCCTCCTCTGTCTCCATCTGTCCCTTCTCTGTCTCCATCTGTCCCTCCTCTGTCTCCATCTGTCCCTTCTCTGTCTCCATCTGTCTCCATCTGTCCCTCCTCTGTCTCCATCTGTCCCTCCTCTGTCTCCATCTGTCCCTTCTCTGTCTCCATCTGTCCCTCCTCTGTCTCCATCCGTCCCTCCTCTGTCTCCTCTGTCTCCATCCGTCCCTCCTCTGTCTCCATCTGTCCCTCCTCTGTCTCCCTCTGTCTCCATCTGTCCCTCCTCTGTCTCCATCTGTCTCCATCTGTCCCTCCTCTGTCTCCATCTGTCTCCATCTGTCCCTCCTCTGTCTCCATCTGTCCCTCCTGTGTCTCCATCTGTCTCCATCTGTGTCTCCATCTGTCTCTCCCTGAACTATGTTTGAATACTCCAACAAAACTTCACACCAAACAGAAGTGTCTCAATCGTTTCCTTTAGTCACATGCTCCAGAGGAGCTCCTCCAGGAGACGCCTCCTCCAGAGACGCCTCCTCCAGGAGCGCAGAGCAGCTGAAGGGGTTTATTTAACAGTATAAAACGATGAAATGAAACGCAATGGTCTATGAAACATTGTAATTTATCTAACGCTGTAGTTTATCTAACGCTGTAGTTTATCTAACGCTGTAGTTTATCTAACGCTGTAGTTTATCTAACGTTGTAGTTAATTAAATGTTGTAGTTTATCCAACGCCGTAGTTTATCTAACGTTGTAGTTTATCTAACGCTGTAGTTTATCTAACGTTGTAGTTAATTAAATGTTGTAGTTTATCCAACGCCGTAGTTTATCTAACGTTGTAGTTTATTGAATGTTGTAGTTTATCCAACGCTGTAGTTTATCTAACGTTGTAGTTTATCTAACGCTGTAGTTTATCTAACGTTGTAGTTTATTAAACGCTGTAGTTAATTTACCGTCTCACTCCCACAGGAGACAGGAGTGTTTCCTCCCTCCACTGGTTGATCCTACGAGTGACGTAGATCCAGGTGACGTTCTTGCTAATAAACCTGATCGGTGTGAAACTGGATGTTTGGTCCGGTGTGAACGCAGCGTCGTACTCAGATCTCAGATCTCAGATCTCAGATCTCAGGGTTCAGGTTTAACTCCCAGGTGTCTGTAGTTATTTTTTCTTCTTACGGCTACACAGACTTCTACAGGGATCTCTGATCCCCCCCCCCCCCCCCCCCCCCCCCCCCTTCATTCAGGGGAAAACCATTGAGATTTACGGCGTGTTTGTGTGTGTGTGTGTGTGTGTTTGTATGTATGTGTGTGTGTATGTGTGTGTACGTGTACATGTGGGTTTATGTGTGTGTGTGTATATGTATGTGTGTGTGTGTGTATGTGTGTGTGCATGCATGTGTGTGTGTTTGTGTGTATGTGTGTGTGTGTATTTGTGTATGTGTGTGTGTATATCTATGTGTGTGTGTGTATGAATGTGTGTTTGTGTGTATCTATGTGTGTTTGTATGTATGTGTGTGTGTGTGTGTGTATGTGTGTGTATATTTATGTGTGTGTTTGTATGTATGTGTGTGTGTGTATCTATGTGTGTTTGTATGTATGTGTGTGTGTGTATGTGTGTGTGTGTATATCTATGTGTGTGTGTATGTATGTGTGTGTGTGTATCTATGTGTGTTTGTATGTATGTGTGTGTGTGTATGTGTGTGTGTATATCTATGTGTGTGTGTGTGTGGGGGTGTGTATGTCTGTGTGTGTGTGTGTGTGTGTGTGTGTGTATCTATGTGTGTGTGTGTGTGTATGTGTGTGTGGGTGTGTTTATGTCTGTGTGTGTGTGTGTGTGGGTGTGTATGTCTATGTGTGTGTGTGTGTGTGTGTGTGTGTGTATATCTATGTCTGTGTGTGTGTGTGGGGTGTGTATGTCTGTGTGTGTGTGTGTGTGTGTATCTATGTGTGTGTGTATGTGTGTGTGGGTGTGTTTATGTCTGTGTGTGTGTGTGTGTGGGTGTGTATGTCTATGTGTGTGTGTGTGTGTGTGTGTGTGTGTATATCTATGTCTGTGTGTGTGTGTGGGGGTGTGTATGTCTGTGTGTGTGTGTGTGTGTGTGTGTGAGGTGTTAATAGTTTATGGAAACAAGCAGAGAGTCATCAGACAGCAGCAGTGAACAGAGCCGACAGCGTTTCAAACAGTCTAATGATTGAATGGGGGGGAGGGGGGTCTCTGCAGTCACAGAACCAGGATGGGTTCCTGTCTTCACCAGGACTCGTCATCATCATCAGCTGACGGGCTCAGACTGTTAATGATGAAGAGGAAAATGTGGCGCGGCGGGTCCTTTCTTCTCTTCCTGTCCATTTGGAGGAGAATGATTTTTGAACGCTGTGATGCGGCGGCGCCGTAACGACTCGCTCCGACACCGCAGGCTTCTCCTCATCGATCTCAGCCCCTCCCCCCCTGCATTAACGTCCAGCTCCAGAGGACGGTCCTCCAGCTGTCATGGATCTTCACGTCGACACACTCCCATCTATTGACACGTCACAGTGAATTATCAGGAACTTTTGTTCCGGCGTTCGTCTCACTTATGTCCCTAAACAAACTGCGATTCTTTTGGGCTCCGAGTAAACATGGAACCAGAAGGTCCAATCAGTCCTGCTGTGTTTACTCTGTGTGCAGCACCCAGGGGACAGACGCTTCTTCATCCCAGCATCTCCTTCCACTGCTATGTGGACGACCCACAGCGCTTCCTGTCACTGTCACCGAATTCTCCAGAACCACCTACAGCGCTGAGCCAGAATATCTGACCCCTCTCCAGAACCGTTAGGGAACATTCAACCACACAAGATCAAACAAAGGCAAACTGAGGTCAACATGCTAAATAAAACAAAATGTATATGGCAACAATGTGGTCCACCGCAGCATCTCAGGGGGGTCCAGGTCCACCGCAGCATCTCAGGGGGGTCCAGGTCCACCACAGCAACTCAGGGGGTTTCAGGTCCACCGCAGCATCTCAGGGGGGTCCAGGTCCACCGCAGCATCTCAGGGGGGTCCAGGTCCACCACAGCAACTCAGGGGGGTCCAGGTCCACCACAGCAACTCAGGGGGGTCCAGGTCCACCACAGCAACTCAGGGTGGCTGACTGATGATTGACGGACAGGTGACGTCTGAAACCTGCTTCAGGCTCAGAAGGACGAGGAGTCAGGAACAAACTCAGGCTTAATGTGAAGGAACAAGCCAGCCAGCAGGTTCACATGTTTTTTAATGTGTTTTCTTTGCAACGAGTTTTCTTCTTGTGTTGTTAAATTTGCAGTGAGTTTTCTTCTTGTGTTGTGATATTTGCGGTGAGTTTTCTTCTTGTGTTGTTAAATTTGCAGTGAGGTTTCTTCATGTGTTGTGATATTTGCGGTGAGTTTTCTTCATGTGTTGTGATATTTGCGGTGAGTTTTCTTCTTGTGTTGTGATATTTATAAATGAAATGATGAAGTTCAGATCTTTCAGTAAAGGAACATGAAAGTGTCAGTAAATAATATAATGTAGAATATAAATATGAAAACACACTGCTGCGTATTTAACTAAAACTTATAAATACAATTTAAGGAGCGAGTAAACGATAAATAGAAATGTCCTCTGATGCTCAGAGTCCCAGTTAAAGACATCGTGTGAGAGACGTTTTAGGACGGAGACTCGGACAGAACCTAAGATAGAAGTCTAGAACTTCAGCGCTGACGTTCATCCACATTTAAGAGACTGTGACGCATCAACTCGGCTGAGTATTATGGTATGGCCTTGTTTTATTGTTGTTATGGTCAGTTACTGGTGGAACCCACGTGTTTGTTTGTTTGTTTGTTTGTTTGTTTGTTAGCGTCGTGACGTATATCTAGCAGACAGATGTTGGGGCAGAAAAACACATTTTGGTTCTGATCCAGAAGTAAAGTCTTAAACCAACATTCGACCGTTGAGTAACAGGATCTTGTTTCAGGTTTCCCCCAACCTCAGTGAGTCCGGGGGGGCGGGCTGGTTCCTCAGGCGTGTGTCGGCTTGTTTGGTTCTGGCAGACCAACGGTTCTTTTCAGTTCTGGCTCTGATTGGTTTCTTTTCCCTTCTTTGCTGCCACGAGGAAAAAGGAACCCAGCAGAATTTGCAGCTGATTTGTGACCCAGCGGTCCAGTGAGCCCCAGACCCTCAGTCACAGAAAGGGACCTGAAGGTTCTGCTGCAATCAACAAGTTTGGGTTTCTGATAATAATCCTGCAAACGGGTCGGACTCCGGTCAAAACACTCTCATCAGTTTCATTTCTGGGGTCAACGCCGTAACGCCAAAACCATTTCATGGATTCACCTCAGCTTTCCAACCACTTAGACCTCCGTGTGAGGAAGAACTGGAGTGAGTCCGTTGTGTGTTTCCACCACTAGGGGGAGTTTTATCTCCAAACCTTCTCAGGCCGAACTGTTGGTCCGATTTAGATCAAGTTTGGTGGAAGTGAAGGAGGAGGAGATTTAACTCGTATTCATCATATTTGACTTTCTAGGATGGTAATTTTGTTCGAGTTTTAATGTTTCCCTATAATAGTATTATAATGTTTATCAGTATTATATAAGTATTAAATAAGTATTATATAAGTATTATAATAGTATTATAATGTTTATCAGTATTATATAAGTATTAAATAAGTATTATATAAGTATTATAATGTTTATCAGTATTATATAAGTATTATAATGTTTATCAGTATTAAATAAGTATTAAATAAGTATTAAATAAGTATTAAATAAGTATTATAATGTTTATCAGTATTATATAAGTATTAAATAAGTATTAAATAAGTATTATAATGTTTATCAGTATTATATAAGTATTAAATAAGTATTATATAAGTATTATAATGTTTATCAGTATTATATAAGTATTAAATAAGTATTATATAAGTATTATAATAGTATTATAATGTTTATCAGTATTATATAAGTATTAAATAAGTATTATATAAGTATTATAATGTTTATCAGTATTATATAAGTATTAAATAAGTATTAAATAAGTATTAAATAAGTATTATAATGTTTATAAGTATTAAATAAGTATTAAATAAGTATTATATAAGTATTATAATAGTATTATAATGTTTATAAGTATTAAATAAGTATTAAATAAGTATTAAATAAGTATTATAATGTTTATAAGTATTAAATAAGTATTAAATAAGTATTATATAAGTATTATAATGTTTATCAGTATTATATAAGTATTAAACAAGTATTAAATAAGTATTAAATAAGTATTATATAAGTATTATAATGTTTTTCTATAATACTTCATGTTTTCTCACGAGGAGGAACTTTTAGTGTAATCTCAGGTTCTGCTCCCTAACTTCCCGACCACCAGTCCAGTCGTGTCAGAACCGATCTCCTGTGATCCACTCTGGGAGATCTGTCTGTTTTTATTCCTGAGCTCAGAAAAGACCAGGTAGCCGTCTTCATCTTCATCTTCATCGTTGATTCACTGCTCAGTTGTTATTATGATTGAAATAAGTTGTTTCACGTTCGTAACGAAACTCTGAGACTTCTTTCCTTCTATCCTGGTGAGACTCTTCATCACCTCAGCCTCCTCTTCCTCCTCCTCCTCATCCTCGGCTGCTGCTGTTTGCCCTTCTCTCCAGCACAAGCTGCTGCTCCGGTTTATTTTCGGCCTCTTCGTCTCACCAGAGATCAGACACATTTTCTCTCCAAGCTGGTTCTCCAGGATTCAGACGATTTGTGGATCAGAGCCGGTCCCGTCCAGCCTGAGGACGCTTGTCCTCTGCTGGACCGTCCTATCCTGAAAACCATCTGCCGTTCGGACCGCTTAGAAGAAGCGCCCCCCGAGGGGGGGTGGGCTCACACATACTGCTGACGCTTCTCTCTGCTGCCGCTGACAGATTGTGTTGTGATTATATTCTATTCCTGCGCCGCAGCGTCTTCCTGACGCTGACACTCTTCTTCATCCTCTTCATCCTCTTCATCCTCTCCCTCCTGAGGCTGATGGTCGGGAGCCTTTCTGTCCACGCGTCCTTCAGTTTCCCTCAAAGCGAAGCGACGGGAGGAGGAAGAGCTGAGATGCAGAAGGTGTAGAAGGTTGTAGGTTCTGACTCCGTGTGAGCTTCTCTTCCTGAGAACATCTCCACCTCCGTCCAGAACTACCATCAAACACCTTTGGACTCGCCCAACCATTTCTCTTCCTGTCATCTCTGCTCACGTAGAAGGAAATGGACGGATGGAGTTCGGCGCTATGTGTGTGTGTGCGTGTGTGTGTGTGTGCGTGTGTGTGTGTGTCTGTGTGTGTGGGTATGTGTGTGTGTGTGTGTGTGTGTATATGTGTGTGTCTGTGTGTGTCTGTGTGTGTGGGTATGTGTGTGTCTGTGTGTGTGTGTCTGTGTGTGTCTGTGTGTGTGTGTGTGTGTGCTTATGTATGTGTGTGTGTCTGTGTGTGTGTGTGTGTGTGTGTTGGTATGTGTGTGTGTGTGTGTGTGTCTGTGTGTGTGGGTATGTGTGTGTCTGTGTGTGTGTGTGTGTGTCTGTGTGTGTCTGTGTGTGTGTGTGTGTGCTTGTGTATGTGTGTGTGTCTGTGTGTGTGTGTGTGTGTGGGTATTTGTATGTGTGTGTGTGTGTGTGTGTATGTGTGTGTCTGTGTGTGTATGTGTCTGTGTGTGTGGGTATGTGTGTTTGTGTGTGTGGGTATGTGTGTGTGTGTGTGTGCGTGTGTATGTGTGTGTGTGTGTGCTTGTGTGTGTGTGTGTGTGTGTGTGTATGTATGTGTGCGTGTGTATGCGTGTGTGTGTGTGTGTGTGTGTGTGTGTGTGTATGTATGTGTGTGTGTGTATGCGTGTGTGTGTGTGTGGGTATGTGTATGTGTGTATGTATGTGTGCGTGTGTATGCGTGTGTGTGTGTGTGTGTGTGTGTGTGTGTGTGTGTGAGAGAGAGAGAACCTCCTCATGAGAAACCTGGAGCAGATCCTTGAACTCTGATCTTCTCCTTTCATCTTTTGTTGTCTGTCAATCCGTCTGTTTCTGTTTCATCTTCATCTTCATCGCTCCTCTTCTCTCTCCCTCTCTGCTTCGGTGGATTCACTCAGACATAAAGACGGACAAACAGTAAATCCAGAGTCTCAGAGAGGACAGGACAGAAGACATCTGATGTTTCCACTACGCCTCACAGGAGCCGCTGAGCCTGATGGGACAGAGACACGACTCCTTCTGTTTGAGTTTAGAGGGGGACCATCAGTAGGTCCTGGTCAGAAGAGCTGAGAGACCTGCTGTGGGTTCAGGGATGTAGTGGATCACAGGTCTACTGAGTTCTGGACCATGAAGGTTAGACGGTTAACAGCCTCACAGCCGTTAACCGTAGTATCTAGCAGCGTGCAGCTAGCGTGCTAACAGGCACACCGGTGGGGTCCGACAGGACCAGCTGGCAAAGACATTGGTGGAATCAGAAAACTACTTTCATAAGTGAATAAACGTTTTGATGGAGACTACATGTATTTTAAGTATTTTGTTGCTTCTCCCCTGCTGCTTCAGACCAATCAGAGGGTTTCTTTTATCCAATCAGATTCCTCCCCCGCTGTCTCCGGGTAAAGAACCTTCTGAAGAGGCCTTCAGATTTTACAGCCAATCCTTCTTCTGTTGAAACAAACGGACCATTTTTGTTGATAGTCATATTTTTTGACCAATCAGATACGTCCGTATTAACTATGATGAAGGCGCTGCATTCCAGTAACTGCCTCCTTGGTCCGGCGGTCTTCTCCAGCCTTCACACAAACAAAAGCCTCTTGTAGAAACAGGACTGGGCCGTCGGTTCTGGCCTCCATGTCAGTCGAGGAGGACCTTCTGATGGAGCTGAGAGGCGGCGGCGTCCTATAAGACCGTCTCACTCAGCTGTTTTTAAAGAAAGACCAGATGATGGACTTTGTCTCCAGATGATGGACTTTGTCTCCAGATGATGGACTTTGTCTCCAGATGATGGACTTTGTCTCCAGATGATGGACTTTGTCTCCAGATGATGGACTTTGTCTCCAGATGATGGACAGCTCTGGTGGGTCTGAGGGATTCTGATGGATCTAAAACATCTGTTGGTCATCGCTGCTGTTAGATGGTTGCTGATGTTCTGGTGCGGATGAGGTCTTGTTTCAGCGGTCTGACGCTGCTGGTGTGCATTTAGGCCCGTATGTTTATACCCAGCAGCTTAGCTGGATTCCGTAGTAAAACCCTTTTGGACCCTGATGGTACCGTTGTTGTCCAGGTGTCGGTGTGACTGACTGATGAGTTTCTTCTTCAGTAGTGATGTTCAGTGGACTGAAGAGATGCGCTGCTCGTTATTCTGGAGATTTCAGCTGCTGCCTGTCTCTCTCTCACCCAGCTGTTTGTGAAGAAGAACCTGTCTGTCTCTGTCTTTGCTTTGACTGAGGGCTGGAGACACCTGGACGCTCTACTGGTTGTCTCCTGAGCGCAGTAATGAAACTACTTCATCGCAGAGACATCCGTCTCGTAAGGCTGTGGATTGATCCTGACGGCTTCAGAGCTAACCTCAGCCTGCTAGCATGATCCGCCCGACGTCTCCTGACACCAGGTCAGGTGCTGAGAGGATGGAGAGCCAACGTCACGTAGCTGAGGGCCATGAAACGTGCCGTCAAAGTTGTCTTTTCCTCGCAGACCTGAACCTCCGTCTGGGTTCACTTCCAGTCCGATCCCGAAACTTTCTTTGAAGATCTGGTCCAAATGCAGACGATTCTTCTCAGTCTACTGTTTGCTGCCCTGGTGAGAAAAGCCCCTCCCCCCACCATCACCATCACGCCATCACAACAACAGGGAATCTATTACGGACAATGTTTTCATATCATGTGACCCGCTAACGCTGAAGACCCCCCAACCTAATCATTCTGAAACTCTTGTTCCCTTTAAATTTCCATAATCTGAAACCTGGACCAGGAATCAGTGGGGAGAAGATTGTTTGAGAACATTTGAGAACATTGTTGTCTGATGAGGTTTGGAGGAGGAAGGCCTTGGAGAGGGACAAACTCAGGAGGACGTGTTCCTCCTCAAGGTCCACAAGGGTTTCTGGTCCAAGGGGCCGCTGGCCGGAATCACCAGCCAACATTCCACAGTCTGTCTGTGTGCCTGTCTGTCTGTCTGTCTGTGTGCCTGTCTGTCTGTCTGTGTGCCTGTCTGTCTGTCTGTGTGCCTGTCTGTCTGTGTGCCTGTCTGTCTGTCTGTCTGTGTGCCTGTCTGTCTGTCTGTGTGCCTGTCTGTCTGTCTGTGTGCCTGTCTGTCTGTGTGCCTGTCTGTCTGTCTGTCTGTCTGTGTGCCTGTCTGTCTGTCTGTCTGTCTGTCTGTGTGCCTGTCTGTCTGTCTGTCTGTCTGTCTGTCTGTGTGCCTGTCTGTGTG
>JBBDHG010000553.1:110000-113474 GCA_037951165.1 Lophius americanus
TAATTTAAGAAAACTGTGAGAATAAATTTGAACTTTGAAAAGAATAAGGTTCTAATTTTCCCAGATGTTCTGACCCAGTCCTCTGGACATCCCAATCTGGACCTTGTTAAAGTCTCTCCGATCCTCAAGCTGGTCCATTTTTTCAGCCTTCAACATCAACTTCAGGACCTGATGTCTGCTAGATCCCACCCACTGACAGGTTACCATAGTAACCAGGTAATATACCCCACCCACTGACAGGTTACCATAGTAACAAGGTAATATACCCCACCCACTGACAGGTTACCATGGTAACCAGGTAATATACCCCGACCACTGACAGGTTACCATGGTAACCAGGTAATATACCCCACCCACTGACAGGTTACCATAGTAACCAGGTGATATACCCCACCCACTGACAGGTTACCATGGTAACCAGGTCATATATCCCACCCACTGACAGGTAACCATGTTATTTTGACTTGACCTGTCAGTAGTTATAATGTTATGGCTCATAGGTGATACTTGTAGACGTAGAGTCTGACCTTTGACAGGAAGTAGAAGATGTGACGAGTGATGAGTGTGAAGTTTACCTGAGGCTAGAGGTGATGGTTGGTGTTTCTGCGGGTGGAGGAGGTGAATGTGGAGAGACAGATTTTAACACCAGAGTTTTTCTGTTCTTCATGTTTGAATATCATGTTTCTGCTGCTGCTGTCAGAGGAGATGCTACAGTCCTGGGGGGGGTCTCTGCTGGGGGGGGGGGTCTCTGCTGGGGGGGGGGGGGGTCAGAGTGTGTGTACGGAGGCTGAGAGCCGCTACGCCTGCAGATGTTTACTGATGGCTGTTTACGCGTCTTCAGGAGAAAACTAGCCAACTTTGATGGCGTCATGTTTTCACCATGTTCTGATGAAACCGTCGGATCCAAGAATTCATGAATGATAAACACATCAGGTTCTGCCTGAGTCCAGGTCCAACACACAGAACCCGCTTCAGTAGCTGAAGCTCTGAAGGCCGCGGTGTTACCACGGCAACACAGGAAGTCAATATTCCAGCAGGAATAAACAAGTAGATTTTTAGGGTCGTATTCAGTTTCAGTATTTGGGAAACGTGACGCCATCAGGGCCGCCATCATGGCCGCCATCATGGCCGCCATCATGGCCGCCATCAGGGCCGCCATCAGGGCCGCCATCATGGCCGCCATCATGGCCGCCATCATGGCCGCCATCATGGCCGCCCATCAGGGCCGCCATCATGGCCGCCATCATGGCCGCCATCATGGCCGCCATCATGGCCGCCATCATGGCCGCCATCATGGCCGCCATCATGGCCGCCATCATGGCCGCCCTGGGCTTCCGTACGTTTGTTGTGTCGATCATGTGATGGTACGTATATTCCCAGCATGCATCTGAGTGACCAGAGTGTTTTATTGTGAAGGTCTAGAGCCAGAGTTTTTCTTCTGTTTTTATTTGTCCCTGGTTCAGAGAGAGAGAGAGAGAGAGAGAGAGAGAGAGAGAGAGAGAGAGAGAGAGAGAGAGAGAGAGAGAGAGAGAGAGAGAGAGAGAGAGAGAGAGAGAGAGAGAGAGAGAGAGAGAGAGAGAGAGAGAGCAAAAAATGCATTAAATTATTTATCACAAACCCTGGAGTGTCTGGGTGGAGGAGGTGGAGGAGGTGGAGAAGGAACATCTCAGAATCAGAGGTTAAAGCCCTTCTCGTTTATTTGTGACTTTTCTCTGGTGTCAAAGAATAAAAGTTTCTGGTACGTAAGTGAGTACATTTGTGAGTTTTATATCATATATGTATTTGTGTCTTTATTTCTTATTTATTCCTAAATGTTTGAAGAATTTTCTTTTTCATATTTGGACCTTTTAGTTTTTGAAGGCGGAGCTTCAGCTTTATGGATTATAATCTCAAACTTTATTCTTATGCTCCCTCATAAATTTGTGATTTTTTCCAGTAAATGTGTTTTTTCATAATTATGATGAATTTCAATGAATATCATTTGTGAGAATTAGATTTTTTTTTAATATTTATTTTTAACATTTCTGAAGATGAGAAGTTATTTAAAAGTAAAAGTTTTATGTCCAGCTGGTTTCTGTGGAGGGAAGAAGATTCCAGAACCGAGAGCTGAACTGAAAACGGACCCGGACGGATCGGGAACGTTTGTAATCCTTAAAGTAACGGGAAAAATGAAATAATAAAAGATGAAAGGCAGAAAAGAAACAATCGTTAGATTTCTACATCACTTATGATTTTATTTCTCATAAATATTAACTTCATTTTTCCAACTTTTATCACTTTATCATCTCAAAGTTGAACTTGTTTGTGAATCTGTCACTCACAAACCTTTGATCTGAACTTTTAACAGAATTTATCATCTGAAACTTTTTCTTCTTTTCTTTTGATCGACTCGATTTAATATTTGAGTTTAAAATCAAAAAATATCAGTTTAAGTTTTTTACTTCCAGGAAACGTTTTCTTGTAGACTTCAGCCTTAAATCTTAAAAATCTAATCGTTTAATAGTAGGAACGACATATATTCATGTGTTCATGTGTTCATGTCTCATGTGTTCATGTGTTCATGTGTTCATGTCTCATGTATTCATGTCTCATGTGTTCATGTCTCATGTATTCATGTCTCATGCGTTCATGTCTCATGTGTTCATGTCGCATGTATTCATGTCTCATTATTCATGTGTTCATATCTCATGTGTTCATGTCTCATGTATTCATGTCTCATGTATTCATGTCTCATGTATTCATGTCTCATGTGTTCATGTCTCATGTATTCATGTCTCATGCGTTCATGTCTCATGTGTTCATGTCGCATGTATTCATGTCTCATTATTCATGTGTTCATATCTCATGTGTTCATGTCTCATGTATTCATGTCTCATTATTCATGTATTCATGTCTCATGTGTTCATGTCTCATGTATTCATGTCTCATGCGTTCATGTCTCATGTGTTCATGTCGCATGTATTCATGTCTCATTATTCATGTGTTCATATCTCATGTGTTCATGTCTCATGTATTCATGTCTCATGTATTCATGTCTCATGTATTCATGTCTCATGTATTCATGTATTCCTATCTCATGTGTTCATGTCTCATGTATTCATGTCTCATGTATTCATGTATTCCTATCTCATGTGTTCATGTCTCATGTATTCATGTCTCATGCGTTCATGTCTCATGTGTTCATGTCGCATGTATTCATGTCTCATGTATTCATGTGTTCATCTCTCATGTATTCATGTGTTCATATCTCATGTATTCATGTCTCATGTATTCATGTATTCATATCATGTGTTCATGTCTCATGTATTCATGTTTTCATGTCTCATGTCTCATGTGTTCATGTCTCATGTGTTCATGTCTCATGTATTCATGTATTCATGTCTCATGTATTCATGTCTCATGTGTTCATGTCTCATGTATTCATGTTTTCATGTCTCATGTGTTCATGTCTGATGTGTTCATGTCTCATGTATT
>JBBDHG010000554.1:0-7500 GCA_037951165.1 Lophius americanus
CCGGTAAACAACAAACACACGAAACCGCCGCGGTTTCAATCCGTGGGCCGGTTTGGGGTCACGGACACGCGGCCCGGTCGGGAGGGAACCTCTTCGTCATAGACGTCCAAGCGATTGTCATTTGTCTCGTCTTGCGTTTTATTGTTCAGATTTCTATCGTGTGTTAAACGAGGTTGATTTTATATTTGAACCCTTTAATGAAAAAAAAAAAGCAGTGGAAAACTTTATTTAATTATATCCCTGAAAAGTAACGAATGTAGACAATCATCATCATCGCCGCCGCCCCCATGTCCAATCCTTCGTTTTAACGCGACAACTCAAAAACTTCGTCATTGATCATTTTTACATTTCATGCCCACATAGACTTTAGTGTGAGGAAAGACTGGATTGATTTTGCGATAGTTCGGTTGTACATTTCCAACACTAGAGGGCGCTTCATCGCCAAAGGTTTTCGGGCCATCATCTCTCAACCCAAAATGTGGTGCATACCAGCCATAACATTATAACCGCTGACATTGATTATCTTCTATTTATTTTCTCTGCCTACGGAGGAAACTTTGTGTTGCTATTTTTGTCAGATGCGTTGTTGTTATTTTGACTATGTCGTATTAAGCGACACAGGTTTGTATATTTATGGTCACTATTGCCCAAAGTTTGTTTGTTTTTAGATAGAAAGGTAATGTGACATCACAGAACACTGAATCCATACAATATGAGGCAGGTGGTTCTAATGTTATGGCTGATGGGGGCTAAACGCTAACGTGGAGTCGTGGATCTGCGCAGGGACTTGAGGAACCTTCTAGAGAATCCAGAGACAGATGAGCCCCTCCGTTCTCTCCACCTACTGCTGATAGAGTTATGATACCCCGCATACATACCTGTGTGTGTGTGTGTGTGTGTGTGTGTGTGTGTGTGTGTGTGTGTGTGTGTGTGTGTGTGTGTGTGTGTGCGTGTCATCCATGTCTCCAGGGCTCATTCTCGTTGTCATCGCGTACAGTCTTGCGTTAAACCTTTAATGGCAGAATAGTTACTGGAAATCTTAAAATATGAAATTTAATCTGACACAAAAAAAAAAAAAAACTTTAACGTTTTATGTTTGATCCACCAAAGACAGAAAAAACAAAAATAGTTTGAAAACACTGTGTGTTCAGCTCAGGTTTAATAATACTACAACATCTAAATCACCTGTAGGTCAAAAAAACACACGGGGTTAAACGTTCCCACATGTTGTAAAACAGCTGGGTGTGTTTGATGGCGTTCACCTCGGCGGCGGCGAAGCTCAACATGTTAAATCAAGTGCTCCTCACATTCCTCGGATACCAGCGGCTCCACCCTCCCCCCCTCACAACCATCACCTGCTCCCAGGTTACTTCTGCGATTTCACACCAAGTGGCGCCGGAGCGAAAGCCGACACGTCCTCCTGAAAGCTGAACGTGAAAATCATGTTCAGGGGTCGCTGTCAGTGACCCCCGCCGGCAGATTTACGACCCTTCATGAAAGAAAAAGTCCTTTCTGAGTTATTGCCAGCCTCTAAATCTACTGACAACTCCAACAATCTCTCTAAGAGAAGAACGCAACTCAGATACTCTGTAGCCCGTCAAATCCTGCGCCTTCCACTTCAGCGTCTCTGTTCAGCCCAGCGAGTCCCCAGCTCCACCCCGGCTGCGTTCGGTGCGAACGCAGCATCAGCCCCGGAGATCCTCGGACGGGAAAAACGCAAAAGAACTGACAAAGTGACAGAGAAAGAGAGAAACTCAATAAACGCGTTAACGCACTAAAGGTCAGAGGGTCTCAAAGGAGAGAAAAAAACGAACAAAGGCAGGAAGTGTGACATAAACCATGGAAATAAACTCCAGCTCAACCCCGTGAGCCAGGACAGCGAGCGCCTCAGGGTAGTCCGACCCTAAGAGAAAGAGAAAAAAAGAAAAAAGAAACATTGAGATGATGTCATGGTGTCGTTTCTGTTCAAACGCCGTTGGAATTATCCGTGAATTTGGGATAATAAATCCTGTAACAGTCTCATTCCTGCAGTGATTAAGAATCCTTAAAGGAATCCAGATGACGGATCTGGATCACCTCCAGAACCCGATGGAGTCTTCCTGAGGTCATACTCTTCTGTCTCCCAGAAAAGAAATGAAATCAAAGTTTCATAACCCCCTTTTTTTTTTTTGTGTGAGTAATCCTGCTAACAGGCTAACAAACAAATAAACAAATACCGGGGGGGGAAGAAAAACTGATTTTGAGTTGAATGCTTGTGTGATGCAGGCATCTACAACAATCAGCCAGAACATTATAGCCAGTGAACATTTTGTCCTGAAGTCCCGAGTTTGAACCAGGAAAAGCAGCGATCGTAAAAATTTTACTATTTTTGGAAACCGCACGTCTTTTTTTTGCGGAGCGAGGACAACCGGTGAAAAAGCCGAAAGGGTCCCAGGTGCCAAGGGTGATGGATTCTTCTATGGTGGCTGATGTTATCCTTCCATGTCTGAGTGGCGTGTCAGTGTGTGACTGAAGTCGAGCTTTCTTGTGGGATTTATTGAGTCTAAATTGCCGGACGAGTTTATTTTGTCGTAAAATGAAACAGTCTTTCTCTCCGCAGCTTAAAAATAAGACGGACGTTTGGGAAATCCACCGGTTCATCGCCGGCGTGAATATAAATGATACTTTGGGGACATGAATGAAACAATGCATGCGGGAATCGGAGCGGAATCACGTGGGTCCCAGAGTTTACGACCCACTGGACCGTTTGCACACTTGAGCTGGAACCGGCAGAATCGTATAAAGAGGTTTTTTACGGGACTGGCTAGCAGGGCTCTGACGGTATGGACTTTTATTCCCGTGCCATCCGCTCATACGTTTGTATTTAACGGTTTATAGTCTATCTCCTAAAAAAAATGCCAGAGGGGCCGCGTTCGCTAGCTAGCCAGATGCTAACGTAAATAGCAGGAGTTCGGAATTTCTTGTGTTTGGACGGTCATTGAAATATTTGAAGTGCCCTTAACTCGTCTGAAGCGTCTTCTTCTACTGGCTTTCTGCATCTGTACACTGTAAAAATAAATATTTGAAATATATATATATATTTAATTCTCGTTAAAACACCTGCATTTCAGTCGTTGCTCGAATTTTTGCGATAAAAAAGTAAAAAAAAACAGTCACCAAGGACGATACATTTCTGTAAATGACCGTAAAAACAATAGTGCACTGTAAAAAAAATTGTCTCTAAAATATTTTGCTAAAATACTGTCAAATATGCTGAATTGTCTGAAACTAAAAAAAATGTAAATAACTTTATTTTTTACAGCCAGAATATGTGGGAACAACTGAATTTTACTGTGAAAATATAGAATATATAAATAAACATACCATAATACTATAATCAAGTATGTATTTTGAACATACTGTTGAATTCTAGGTTTGAAAAAAAGAAAAAAAGATGAATTTATTGAAATTTACAGTTATTTTATTTCAATTTACTGAAAGTCTTGACTTTTTTTTTTTTATTGTAAAAACACTAAAAAAAACACTGCTGCTGGAATTTTACCGTAAATTATACAGCTTCTCCTTTACAGTGTTCTGGAAAAACTCTGAAGCCTTCCTGAAGATGAATTCCTAAACTGTTTGGCGCAAAACATCAAAAGATTACGACCATCTTCGTCTTCTTCATGATTATTATTATTTTTTTTTTTTTTTACAAGAAAACCTGATTAGAAATGAAATTAAATCATTCCATGATCAGGAATTCTTCCCCCGACTTGAATGAAAAGAAAAGAAGAAAGAAAGAAGTTGGCGTTTTTAATGCGTCCGGGACAGAAGGATCCGTTTAAAAACCGGTTCTATATCTGGCCATAGCAGTTCTGGGGCCCGTGGGCCAAAGTGTGGCTTGCCAAAATCTTCAGTTTTTCCTGCCAGTTTTTTTTTCTAGGGAAAAATACTGTAATACTAAAAACTGAGGCGGTAAAACAATTAATTAAACAAATATATTAAAGAGCTTTTCGCTCAATCAGAATTGCCTGTAAGGATATTTGCTGTAAAAAGAATTCAAGCAGGTTTCGATTCCGGCACCTGAGTAGATATTTGACACACATACCATCGGTTTCACGTTCAGAACCGTTTTACTTTATGCAGTTCTGGCCATAAAAATATGACTTCATCTCAGATCGAGCAGAATCAGATGGTGGGGGAAGTTTTGGACTCCCCCATAATAGCCAGACCCTCAGGGCGAATACTCACAAATACTTCATTTCTCTTTGGCATGATGAAGATGTTGAGTCTTTCTCAATGGGCGTCTATAAGCTACACCAGAAGACCCCGCCTCTGAAACCCCCTGCACCAACATGGACCAGCTGTCAATCACAGTCCGTTGGGTCGGTCCGTCCGTTAAACGAAGATTCATCTGGACAGTTTTGTCCCCCTGGATCGCCAACGAAACCCAGAGGACGTTCGGTCAGGTATCCATGCGTCGGGATCCTGCGCCGAGTCGCGTCGGGATCGGACAAATATTTCGAAAGTTTGTTCGGGTCTCAAGTCAGGGAAGGTCCAAATTTCAAAAAAAGTTGGATTTTCTACGCTTTTGTGTTTTTCTTGAATTACTCAACCTTACTAAAAAACAACATATAAATAACTGTTGGTTTTGTTTTCTCAGAAGAAAATTTAAAAAAAAAACACTCTAGAACAATTCTGAATTTGTTCTATTCTGAGGGCGACAAAAAAAGCTTTGTCCCAAAAAGAAGAATCGTTAAAAGGAACTTCCCTCGCCACTAGCGTCTTACATCTGAACATTACCAAGCCGTTTGTTCTTTTAGCCCAAGTCTTCGTTTGGGTTTTGGCTCTCCAAAAGTCTTTGGTTTGGGCACCGCTTTACTCAAATATGTCTCCAAATCAACCTCCCAATCATTAGATGGTTTGAAAACATGTCTCTAATAAGTCTGATTGGTCAAAACGACGACCACCGCTTCATAATATGTGGAGTCTTAACGCAGCTAACCTCATCCAAACAGAATAATTAACGTTAAAAGACACGTGACTGGAACTATAATAAAACACGCAGAGCAATAATTAGCAGGATTGTTGGCGGTGTGAAGAGTCAAGATGAGATTTGATGTCAGAGGTGGATCTAGTAGGAGTTCTTCTATTGTGTTCTGTTCTGTTCTTAGTGAACTCTGCCTCATTCACCCCTCTGACCAGAGAGAGAGAGAGAGAGGGAGAGAGAGAGAGAGAGAGAGAGAGGGAGAGAGAGAGAGAGGGAGAGAGAGAGAGAGAGAGAGAGAGAGGGAGAGAGAGAGAGATGCAGATTCCTGTGTGTAAATGTAAGAGAGAGAGACTTGGAGAAAGGCATGTGGATTCCTGTGTGTTTCTGTGAGCGAGCGACATAGACACAGACAGGGAGAGAGAGAGAGAGAGAGAGAGAGAGCGCTGGGTTGCGTTGAATGTTAGGAATGTTGAGGCTTTTGCTCCGGTTGGTTCTGACTGAGGGAGGAGGAGGTGGAGAGAGAGAGGGACAGAGTACGAGGAAAAGGAGGACATGGAGAGGAGATGAGGAGGGGAGAGGGAGGATAAAGAAGGAGAAAACAAAGAGAGGAAGCAAAGATGGAGGAAAAGCAAAGGTAGAAATGTAAGAGAAACGCCGCGCTTTCAGTTAGAAACGCTTAATCGGCATATTAGAGTTTCAGATTTAAGATCACTTACTGCAGCAGCGGCTTCGGTCGTCCATCGGCGTCAAACAGGAGACGTTCAGGTACCTGAATCTGAGAGGGTTCATGCGGTTGCACACATACGACATAAGTAAATACATCTGAAGTCCAAAAAAGATGCTTCACAAATAAGAGAAGCGACTGAAAGTCTCCTGGGGAGACGTTTACCTTGCTGCTTACTTGGTGAAATAGAAGAGCTTCCGTTGCACAAATTCTGGACAAGTTCAAACTGTTTCTGATTGACAGGTGTCAGAACACATGGGGATGTTACCTAGCTTTTTTTTGGCGGGAAAAGGTAGACCTATACACTATTAGGCAGGTGGTTTTAATGTTGTGGGCAAACAGCGTGGTGGGCGCCATGAGTCACGATGACATCACAGAGTTTGCAAACTTGGCAAAAAAATTGTATGCACCCACACATTATCTGGCAGGTGGTTATAATGTTATGGCTGATCGGTGTATAGCCGCTGAATGTAAGTGAAAGTTGTCTTCCACCCGCGGACAACGACCCGCGGGAGGAGTCCGTCTCCTGCCTCCTTTGTTCATGTCCAACGCGGTCATTATTCCCAAACGCTATAATTAGTGAGGAATTCTTTACGACGGGAACGTCGCAGGACGGAGATCGGCCGCAAAACATCCCTCACCTCAGGAAGAAGGTGACGGCGCCAGTGTGGAAAAAACTCTCCTGCTCGTAATCATCCACTGATAACCACAGAGTTTTGTTTTTTTAAACGTTTTTTTTTTGCTGCCGTCTGAACTGTTTTTTTTTTGATTATTTTTGTTTTTGAAAAACAATTCCGTCCCGTTACAAACGAGTGGAAGAGAGTTCCAGGGAGAATCCTCCCCGTTTCACCTCGTGTTAACGCTCAAACACGGTTGTTACTGTAAACTATATAATTCGTGAGGAATGCTTACAATAAGGGCAGCGAAGGACACGGAGGGCGGAGATCCGGCGGAACGGAGCAGCGGAAAAGGAAAAAAAACAAAAAAAAAAACGTCCCAAAGCTTCGGATAGAAGAAGATTTTTCTGGTTGAATATTAAACCCATTATTTTCTTTCTTGTTTTAAGGCATTCTAACGAATAACTGTGGGGGAGGAAAAGCAGAATCAAACCAGAATCTATTGTTGTAGTTTTTAAATATATGTATAAAAACAGTAGAATACTGTAATCCCTCTCTGAGCATCTGAGGGCTCCACAGACGACTGAGACTTTTCTTTTTTTTTTTTAAAAGGACTTAAAATTTTCCTTTTTCAGCAGAACCTATAACTTTTAATTAACATTGCTGCTTTTTGGTCATATTTTTATATAATTGTATTATAAAATAATATATTATATTTTTTTATTGATGCTTTTATCTGCTTTAAATTTGTAGCACTTTGAGATTTATTATTATTAGATGTGTATAATAATAATAATAATAATAATAATAATACATTTAATTTATAATGCATGACTATAAGGAACAAAGGATTAGCATTAAGCTAGTGGGACATTTTACGATATTAGAAAGTATTTTTTTCCCGCTCTTTTTTCATCCGAGCGGAATCCTGTTTCATCTCTCGTTTGGCACAAAGTTAAGATTAAAAAAAGTAAAAACAGTAGGATTAAAATACTTTAGATAAGTGATTTTCTTTTATTCATTTGTTTTTATTTATTTATTCATTCATTCATTTATTCAGGGGGAGAAAATTGAATCAAATTGTATTTTGACAAGAATTTTCTGAATCGGAATGCTACTTCATTTTATTAAATAGATTATAAGGGGCGTTTCTAAGGTAAAGATTAAATTATAAAGTACGTAAAAACATT